>JARACY010002379.1:0-43551 GCA_029255725.1 Scrobipalpa atriplicella | reverse complement strand
TACCATGATAGTCTGATGCGATTGATTCCAAAATTTAGCAGAATACCAAATTTCCTTTCAGTGGTAAATCACTGATAATCCAGTGCCATCGATGGAATGACAGGCCTGTCATTATGACAAATGAGCTGCCATTGCAATTTTTTCTTCATCATTTGTGCGTAATTTGTGCATTGATTGCATTGAACTTAAATTAATTAATTAATTAATTTCATTTTGTTTTAAAAATGAGGCCTTTCACGTCGCCTATTTTACGGTGGCGCGTTTTAAAATTTGCTGATATTGCTGTTCGCCGCCGGCAGCTTATAAGAGTGCTACAGCGACGCCGGCTACGTGTATTAGCTAGAAAAACCTTCGACCAGTTCCAGGACCTCTCCGATAAGGAATTTATGAAGACGTATCGGCTGGACAAAATTTCCGTAAAATGGCTGGTTATGAATTTACGGGCTTTTATACCCAAGCCAAAAAGAGCTGATGGTATAAGTCTAAAATTAAAGGTACACCTACATAACATAGTATTAAGTATCTATCTACATCTACACTATATATAAAAGAGGAAATTTAGACTCATGGGTCGATCGACTTGATACCTTGCTTGATACCCATACGACAGAAGAAGAGGAAAGACTTGTATTTTTGTATGTGTATGTGTTGTGTATGTAGGTTTGTAACGAAGAAACTCAAAAACTACTGAATCGAGGGGAGAAAAATTTGTCATTCCCATGGGAAAGACATTTTACCAACTTTTACACATTTACTAAACCGCGGGACAAAAAGCAAGTCTAAAATAAAACTAATGTAAACATTGTGAACAACAAAAAAATTTATTTTACATATCTCATGCTCAGTAAGTGGTTCATACAACCCTAAAACCCGGGATGTAAGTGGTACTTTGCATCATAGGTTTTGAAACCTATGCTGCAAAGTAATTTGAATAAGGAACTGTCAAATTGCAAGAAAAAAAAAGTTGATAGCCTTATTTCAAACACACGGAATCGGATGATTAATCGAATCGGAATCGATTTTAAAACAAATTCTATTCGAATTTATTTAAATATCGAACTGGCCAGTACTAAATATGACGCATAGAGTCACGGAATAAGGCCATAAAAATGTAAACATAGGATTATGAAAATTATGAAATTTTTACTCTGTGGTTTTTATAACATATTTATAACCTCAAAACTTGAGTTTGTCGATTTATTACTTAGCATTTTATTATAAAACATTAACAAATTAAACAGTCAGTATACTTAACAAAATGTCTACTTGCAAATTAGATAATTTTTCTTACGCGAATGCATATATTTGTGATGGTTAAATTCGCTCATAGTGAGTTGGTATTGCCTACTGTTTCGTCGTAATTTCATGTTTTAATTTTCTTATATTTTCCCATAATTTTAACTTATCTTTCATTCGATATGTAAAGCATAGTGCTTACCTCATGGTGTAAGTCATCAAATGCATACTCGTACCATTAGCGCCCTCGCTGCGCTCGGGCGCCAAAAACCTCGTATGCATTTGATGACTTACATCCTTTGGTTAGCAATATACTATTTTAGGTTCTCATTGCCCTTTCCTTTTATGCTTCGGGTTCCTATCAAACCCTAGTGGGGCAAAGCGGGTGCCACAATGTTCCCCAGACTACGGTGTCGAGAGCTGTAAGACAGGTTACACGGGCCCTGAATCTTGTTTACGGCCACTATATTAAGTGGCCAACATCACTTGAAGAGAGGAATAAACTTAAATCAAGGTAAAATCCCATTTTCTCAAATATAAAAAGCTATATTATGTTAATAAAGATAAACCCAATGATAATCATAACCTTTACAAATTACAGATTCTATTATAGATTCCACATACCAGGCGTGCTGGGCGCAATTGACGGCACTCATGTGGCTATTATAAGGCCCGAGTACCACGAGGAGAGATATTTCAATAGAAAGGGTTATCACTCTTTAAATGTAAGTACATTACTTGTGTTGGTATAATGCTAAATACATACGTCCATTAATTCATTAATATTTACCATCATTCCATCTTCACCGCATTGCGTCAACAAAGAGTGGCATCCAAAGAAAAAACTAGGTTACTTACATCAAGTAAATTTATTATTACTAGCTTTCTGCCTTCAGTTATGCTACTTTTATTAAATAGACTTGTGACTATTTTTAGATCTGTGATTCGGACCTAAATATCATATGTGTCGACGCCAGTTCGCCGGGATCAGCCCACGATTTAACTGTGTGGCAAGGCCATCCTCTCAGCGTTCACCTCTCCAAAAAACTTAATTAAGGTAAAACTTATGTACCTAGTATCATTAAAAAATCTGTGATTTCGATGGTTATTTTTAAGATTTTTTATTTTATTAGGTAGTTAGTGAAATTCTCAACTTGTATTTATATGGCAATGGATATATTTTTTACTAACTATGATGAAATTAATTAATTGAAACACTTATTAAGACACGACTTACTACTAAAAACAAAAATAATAATATAAAATATAGTTAGTTAGTAATGGATGAATCACAGCACTACAATAAAAGTAAATTAAATAGTCACAGCCCTCTGTTACCCATTCTCCTGCATATAAGACCATAACCATAAGGAGAAAGGGTGACTGATAATCAGCGCTGCGTAGTGTGTAGTGTAGATACTAAGTATTTATTATTCTGTGGTAGTGTCGTGCTGTGACTCTACGCATGCATAAAGCTGAGACACTTCCTGTTGCCTGATTAACTAGTATTAAGTTCAGTTGAGTCTAAATTGATATTTGTTTTTATAAGGCAATAAATATAGGTAACTTTATGTTATCTTATCATTTCAGGTGGTCATAGTGGGTATCCACTTCGGGCTACAATGATGACCCCCATATTGAACACCGCACCTGGGACTCCAGAACACCACTATTACCACGACATTCAAAGCTTAGATACTATTTAGTATAAATTGTGACCTTATGGATAACAAAATGAAGAATTACTTCCGATTGGCGCAAAACGTAAAATATTCATTAAAATGTTTGTATTTGAGACAGTAAATTTATTTCTTATGGGGGCCCCACTGAGCTCAACATACCACCTTAATGTGGGCCTCAGTTTCCTGATTTAAAACAATGAATAAAAAAATGTCGCAAATATAAAAATCAATAAAATGTGTTTTTTTTTTACCAACCAGTAGTTGCCTATATTGAATTGAATGGGTGTTATAGGAAGTTCAAATTGAATATGAAGATATATATAGTAATGTTGTAACATCTTATATAAATTATTTTATAATTAAAAGATTAATTAACTTACCCACAAAAAGTAATGATATCCCACAAAAACATAAATGTGAAAGTGGAAGCCAAGTTTATGGTGGCGTGGTTTGCATAAAAAGTAGTGAGATCTAAAGAAGGAGCCAAGTCTAAGGTTTTTTATAGTAATTTTTAGCTCTTGAATAAAGTGAGGATCATTTTCATGTGACTTGGTCGTTGTAGAAGGCAGATCGTATTATGCTCATCAACGGCCAAGTCCAATGAAATAATCCTAATTGAAGAGCCAAGAATTACTGTAATAGTATACTTCATCTGTATACTTCATGGAATACAATAAATATTTGAGTATTGAGTATTAATAAACCCTATGCTTGGCTCCCATTTCAGATCTTACTACTTTTTTGTGCAAACCACACCACCATGAACTTGGCTTCTACTTTCACATTTATGTTTTTGGTGGGATATCGGATATCATTACTTTTGTCCGTAAGTTTTAACTAGTATTACAAACAAGTATTTTTACTTATGTAAAATACACTTCTGATTACGTTTCAAGCGTTTATATCTATAAATATGTTGTAATTTAACTAAAATCGTATTTCTTTTAGAAGTATAGCGTTTTATAATTTTTTTATAATAAATACTCCTTATACTTACCTACTACGTAAGTTTTTGGTAGTTTTTGTGGTAGATTATACCTACGAGACAACAGGAGACTACACCGGAAATGACGTCACTCTAGGCAAAATGCAAGGACCGTGCCGAGACCATGCCAACGCAATACGATTCAAGTTTGAACTTTATCAGAATACCAAATATCGTCATCATGGTATCAGGCGGGCGCTGGACTGACAATGGTCTGTCATTTGCATAAAAATAAGAGAATTGGGGGCCAGTTTCATGGGTAGATTCACACCTTTCTCGATGCATATACCTACCCTTTCTGTTACACGTTGTATAACTATATGTATAACCAACTGACTAATATGTATTTTTAAAAAACAGCAAAAACGGAAAGAAAAGCTGAAAATGAAAAAATTGGACCAAAGAAACCTCCGTCCTCCATCCGTCGTGGACGTCGTGGACGTCGTGGGCGTCGTGGCACCTACACAGATTATCATACAAGCTATTGAGCACATGTAAGTGATGTTTTTATTTATTAGCGTTAAGAGGAGTGTTTACCTACCACATGTCAATCTGCACCTTTCCATACAAAAGGCTATATAACGGTTTAAAAATGATTCTAAAAATTAGTACCTACTTAGTTCAAGTACTTAGTTTTTTTGTACTAAACTATAACGGGTGTAAGAGACAGTGTACCAGGAATTTATAGGGGTTGCTTTCATCAGGACATTCTTTTAGAAAAAGAAAAAAAAATATATGGCTTTTAATTCTAAACAAAGAAAGTAATTTTTTTGAAGTGAGAACTTCTTTAGCGGCGTTGTGCACTTTTTGGGAATGTTAAACTCGCGTCATTCAGAGTTCCTGACCTCTGGTCACACATAAATTGTATACAAACAGAGGCCAAACAAGAGGAAAAGTAAAATGGCCGATCCGACGCCGCGTCATCCAGAGTTGAGTTGCGTTTTAGAAACCTACTAGCGCCATCTGTTGAAACATGGAAAGAAAATGAGTTTTTTTTAAATGTTTTATTATTCAGTGTAATGTTCAAGTTCTCACTTCTGCCGGCATTCCCGGAGTGCATCTTGAATTTTTTTATCATTTCCTGAAAGAATTTCGTGTTGAAAATTGTTCAGTTTCCTTGTCTGAGCAACCCCTGTAAGTTTCTGGTTCGCTGTCCCTTACACCCGGTATGTATTTGTGAACAGGCCGCACTATTTCAAGATTGCTGATATTAGCAGCGCGGCGAGCGTCGAGCAATACTCGACCAAACTAGCCCAAACCGTGCAGAGCTTCCACCTCACACAAACTAACAAGGGAATCCAGGTGCGTACCATCTTCACACCATACCTACCATCATCATACAATTTAGTGGTCTAAGTCATGGGCTCACGACCCGGAAGTCCCGGGTTCGATTCCTGTTTAGGGACAATGACTTTTTGTATTGTTGTCTATTGTATTGTTGACATTGCGGGCTGATCACCTGTTTGTCCGAAAAGTGAGAAAGATGACCCATGCTGTCGGATGGGCATTTTAATTCGATGTCCTTACGCACCTTATTAATGTCAGAGACAAGAGACCTATGGCCTCGATTCACGCCGTCCAGTTACTAATTCTAATTCTTAGTAGCGCTGTCACTCTCTTATATCTATACTTATAAAATCGTTTGTCCTTACTGACTGACTGACTGATTCATCAACGCAGAGCAATAATATTCTGTATTTGGTACCTGAAATTATGATTATTTTATTGATTTCAGACAGAGCATCCCAACAAAACAACAAAGAAAAAGAAGAAGAAGAAATTAGATACTGCAGAAGATGAAGATGATTTGATTAGAGAAGCAACAGCTACAATGAGACAGATGTCTCAACATATTACCAGTAATGCACAGGTTAACAGTGACAGCAACTATACTGCTTTTTGTAATTTTGTAAACAGTGAGTTAACTAGTATTTTGCATGCTAGCAACAATAATTTTGTAAATAAAGCTAAACGAAAAATTCAAATGTGCCTGTTTGACATCTGGGACGAGATTGAGGCTGGTAATATGCATGAGGAGAGACAGCCTACGCAGTTCACTAACTATTCTAAGAATCCTATAATGTCTCAGAATATAAAGAAGACAGCCAGATCTGTAGTAACAGGAAATGGTGATAATATGCATGAAGAGAGACCATCCACGCAGTTCACTAATTATTCTGAGAATTCTATAATGTCTAAAAATATAAAAGAACCCAGATCTGTAGTAACAGGAAATGGTGATAATATGCATGAAGAGAGACCATCCGATCCGCACAGTTCACTAATTATTCCGAGAATTCTGTAATGTCTAAATAGAAAATAAAAAATAAATCTGTTGCAACAGGAAATGGTGATAATATGCATGAGAAGGGTTACATATTGTAAAACCGAAATTTTTAAACCCAAATTCCATATTCCCGAAAACGATTCGACTTTTTTTTTATTTCCATTTTTTCGTTTTACAGAAGTAACAAAATCCATAATTATTAAAATCCAGAATTTTATTTAACTTTTTTTTCATTTAACCATTGACTTATATCACAGATCAATAGATATTTTAAGTGTTTCTTTCTGGCATGCAAGGTTGCCTGGAAGAGATCGCTTAAAGCGATAAGGCCGCCTTTGCGCACATTTAGTTATTAAGTTTCTTTTGCTGTACTTATGTTTGATGCGCAATAAAGAGTTTATCTATCTATCTATCTATCTATCTATCAACTTTTTACCACAATAACGAAATCCAACTATAATTTTATTCCACCACTCTGTTTTCCAAATATATTTATTCCAAAACATTATCTTACCAAAATGTCGAAATCCAAATAAATCAATTTCTAGATAGAGTTGAGAATAGAGTAAAAGTCAGCTTACTATAATAAATGCTAAGCAAGCATGCAAGCACGCATACAAGCACGCATGCAAACAAGCAAGCATGCAATGCATGCAAGCAATCAAGCAAGCGAGCAGCAAGCAGGCATGCAGGCATGCATCACCAGCAACCTAACCCTCGAAGGGTATGTCGGAAGCGAACTGGGCTCGCTGCGCTCGCCCATCTCGCTTCCGCCATACCCTTCGAACCTAATCTATCCGTGTCGGGGTGCCCCGAGTCGGTTCTGCATTGAAATTTTGAAATATGCGGTTTATTTTCTGTCTACTAATTCATTAAGGAATTGTAACTTTTGGCTATTGACATTGTGGAAAAATTGCTTGTTTGTATGCATGATGCATGCAAACCTAATCTATTCGTGTCGGGGTGCCCCGAGTCGGTTTTGCATTAAAATTTTAAAATATGAGGTTTATTTTCTGTCTAATAATTCACTTGGAAATTGTAACTTCTGGCTATTGACATTGTGGAAAAAGTTACTTCGGGGTTTAAAATTATTGGAATATTGATACTGGTTTGAAATGAATTAGTTGTCAGAAATAAAAAAAGCATTTTAAAAATTTGGTAACAGTGTTTCTAGAAAATGATATTTCTGGAAAATATAGGTTTAGGATTATATTAATATGTCAAACAAATCATCTGTAAAATAACACTACTGGCAACCATTTTCGTGATATTAAAATTCGGAATATAGAATTTCGGAGGTACGATATTGTATAACTCACGTACTATTATTATTATTATTTATTTTCAAACCATAAAAACTGTTTAATCATATTTATAAGTAATTGTATCATACCGTACCGCAAAGTTGCAATAGAATTATATTAAGTTGATTTAGTACCAAACATCCTCCACAGATGTCGCTGAGAGGTTTCTAAAACGCGGTAGGTCCACGGCTAAGCTATGAGTGTTTAGATCAAGACACTTCTAACTTACGCCAGGTTGATACAATAAACGGTAATGATGCTAATCGAAGGGCATCTGTTTTAAACTCTATTTCTGATGAAGATATTAATCGCGCTGATCAAGGCTCAATTAATTTGAATCCATCAAAGATAGTCAAACAACAAAATGGACCCGGATTTGAGGGTAAACCTGTTTTTTCTCCAGAAATCCTCAGGCCTTTACCAAAAGCTGAGCCTAGAAAAAGCACTATACTAAAAGGAGAAAAGTGAAGTCAGCAATATTAACAGATACTCCAGTAAAGGATGAATTAGCTGCCATAGAAGCAGCAAGAAACAAGAAGAAAGTAAAAAAACCTGTGTTTGAGGACGAAACAAAAACTAAAAATTCAAAAAATGTTAAGCAAGTGAAAGGAAAGGGAAAAGGAAAGGGAAAACGACAAGTACAAGGGAAAGGACAAAGAAAAAAGAAAGTGAATCGAGTGATGATTACGAGGATTGCTTTTGCATAATGTGTGGAGGGCCCTATTCGAATAGCAGGCCTGGTGAAAACTGGATTGTATTGAGTGTAAGGCATGGGCTCACGAAGCCTGCACTGATGGTGATGAGTCCTATGTGTGCCTTAACTGTTTTTCTGATTAAGTTAATTTTGTTTTTTATTATTAGCTAGTAATTGGTGATTAATGAGAATTGAGACTGATTTGTCAACAAAAATGTGATTTAAAATAAAAAAATAGACGGGTAATCTTATTTTTATTTTCCAATCCTGGGCGTTTCAACTGTACTAGGGTACTGTTTCAACTTACCTCGATGTGAGGAGAGTTGAAACAATATGACTTTAGTGATTTAATCAACTGTTCCTGGAAAACTTGAATATTTATAGTCTTAGACTTTACATATTGAATAAAGTAATAAATAAGGCATCAAACAAAGTAATGCACGTATGAATCCATCTTCTTATATCCAAAATATAAGCCATAATGTAAAAATTGTTTCAACTCTCCTCGGTCTCCCCTACTGTCGCCGAACTTGAAACCGATGCATCGATTGCGCTAGTATCTGTTGCTCAACCTATACCTGATTCTGTAGGTATGTTTGCTATGCCATCTGCTGCTCCAGAAGCTGAAAATAGCAACCCATCTACAAGCTCTCTTAGTGATTCTCCAACTTTATTACTTTCTTCGTCGAGTGCTAATCTGAGTAGTACTCAAAATCAACAGAATAGAATAACAATTCTCGAAAATGTTCCTTATCACGGAGACTTAACTTTAAATAAAAAGCGCAACAAAAAAGCTACCAAAAATTCAAAGACTTGGCAAATAAACCTAACGAAACAGAAGAGAGAAAGAGGTGAGAACTACTTAGGTTACAGAAGAGACCGAAAAGTAAAAAACAATGAAAAGTTAAAGGTCGTGCAAGATGTGCTAAAACCCGCTAGGCATATGAATCCTTCGTGCAACTCACAGTTTTGTTTGAAATCTAAGTTAAGAGCATGTCATTGCATAAGCGAAGAGTCACGCAGTCGGTTGTTCCAAAATTTTTACAACACGGTTCGCAAATAAGTTTGTTTTTTTAATTTTCTGACCACATATCCGGCAATATAAACGCTTATAACTTCTTAACGAGAAGTCGTATCGTGCTAGTTTTTTGTAAATAGGACGGACCAAATAAGGACTAAATCTTGGCAGAATCAGATCATCGCTAGGTACAGCGGTTTTCGAGAACTAGAAAGTCTCTGCTGGAATTAAGAACTAAATCTTGGCATTATTAGAATCCAAATCCAAGACTTGTCTCTGCCAGGATGAGCCATACGATTTTGATGTTTTTTTTTTTATTTGAATTGTGTTATACCAATCATCACACCATACCAAAGCATCCAGGAACATTCTTGAATATCCTGGACTTTTGTGCAGTGTTCGGGACGGGAACATCCATACTATACTATAAACTATATAATGTTATAAATGCGAAAGTAACTCTGTCTGTCTGTTTGTTGCTCTTTCACGCCTAAACGGCTTGACCGATCTTGATGAAATTTTGCAGGACATTAAATGGTAACTTTGAGACGGACATAGCCTTTTTTAACCGCGGGAAAATATTTTTTTCCTACGGGAAATCTCATTAAGCCGCGGGTGAAACCGCAGGGCGAAAAACTAGTTTCATATAAATACTAACTTTCAAAATTTCCCACGGGATAATTCAATTACCCCGTGGAAGAAACCGCAGGGCGGATAGCTAGTGTACGAACCTTTCGATTTGATTTTATATGTTTCATTTTATTTGTTTCAGGATCCCACAGCTCAAACTATTCAGAAACTAAAAGTGAAATGTCGAAAGCAAGCCAAAAAAATTAAAAGGCTTAACGAAAAAATAAGAAGACAAGGGAAAAAAAATGCAAATTTATCCAATATAATAACAGATTTAAAAGAAAAAAAAAATATTAAACTCAGAGGCAGCAGTAGGTATTACTTGAAAGTTGTGCAGGGCCCCAAGACTTTTTAAAGCGGCAAATCGCCAAATCAAAAGGCTTACTTACCTCTAGAAAGACAATACTCTGAAGAATTAAGGGGATTGCTGAGTGATTTCAGCCGATTTTATGTGCAATAAAGTACATCTTAAAGTTAAGTAAAAAATATCAAATAAATATATGTTGTAACTATTCAGTTAGTTTTATATCCGTCGAAATAATAATATAAAACTTAATAAATAAAGAGAAATAATTTTTTACCCTGACCTCTTGTTTTCGTACAAAAATTGATTAAAATCTATAATTTATAGAACTTACAGTAGTGAAACTCTATTCTATTAGTTAAGAAACATGAACTTCATGATTCGCCGTATATATTTCTTTATTTTTTGCAATATTTGTTACAAAACTGTAAAAAAAAAATAACGCTGGTTCGCGGCCATTTTGCGGTGATCTGCGGGGGCGACGGGCGGCCAGCGTTGCCGTTAGGGTACATTTTACACATTTGACGTACCTTTTTGGGCTCCCATGTGTAATGTGTAATCTTGCCAGTACATGTGTAATTTCTTTGAACTCACCGCCAAAATATCTCAATCAAAGAAATAAATGAGCGCTGCTGCGTATAGAGAAACGTAGAGAAAGCTAACTCATTTTATCTCCCTTGCTCTAGCAAAACTCCATATTAAAGCATCTCTTTCACTCATCACAGAAAAATGAGCTAAACCACCGTTTACCAAGCTACTTTTTCTAAGTGTTATTGGGTCATTCCTTGTACATACAGATTAAAAGAAAAAAGTAATGGCGTTTTCAATCCAAAAAACATCCAAAAAATTACTACAAAAAAAAAAGACTGCTGTTATGAGTGATTTGCGAAAAAAAAAATGCTCATGTACACTTTTGTCACAATATGTACACTTTTTGCGGCGGATATGTGTATTTTGGGATCTCGGTTGCGGCAACACTGCGGGCGGCAGACGCCGACAGGCCTTCGGACGGGTAACCTGCGTCGCTCGTATTCTCGCTGACAGTTCGCGCGTTCGCGCTGATTTTTTATTGCCATATTTTCCATCTGTTTGTTTTGTCGTTGTTTTCCGTTTATAATCAGTCAAGTTTTTTTATTATTGTGTAAAAGTGAGTAAACTAATAGTGATAGTGCACATTTTTGTGATATCTTAGGCGAAAAAACGCTTTGTAGGTTAGGATAAGTAGGTGACAGGACACCTAGAGTGAAATAGTTTATAAATAAATTGATATTTTATCTTATTGTGTACTGTGTGTAGTGTGGAATTGTGGATTGAATTTACCTGACAACATGCCTAAGATATCAAAATCAAAAAGGGCTCGTCAAAACAATTGGGCCAAATACATGAATGATAGACGGTGAGTACCTACCAAAATTACGATTTCCTGATTACCATACTTACTCTCTATGTACTAAATTCCTCCATGTGATTATACTCAGTAATTCTAAGTGAAAACATTTTTCGGTCAACCAACAATAACAAAGTAGTACACTAATTTGCCACTCCTCAACAAGTACGGTTAGGACGGTCGGGAGTGCGCCAGCTTTCCACTCGTGATGCTCCGAGTTCGATTCCAGGCACATTTTGTCACATTTTGTCTATTTAATTTTTATTTATTTTATATTATTTTATTTTTTAGAGTGCTGCTTGAGCAGGATAATCAAAGTCAAAATTCTAACCAAAACTCTTTGCTTCAAGCTGATCCTGTTGCTAGGTAAGTGACCAAGAGGTTTTGATAGAGCCCATCACATTTTTTGGATTTATTCTAATACATATTTTTCTTTCAGAAACCTATCGAGGTTACAACATTCTGCACTAGTAGAAATTCATGAAAATGCAGAAAATGAACCACAAAATTTAAATCTTCCAGTTGAACCCTTGGAAGTTTGTGCAGATCCAGTATCAAGGTATGTTACCTACCTATACATATACCAAACCAACCTACCTGCCTACTTACCTTTATTCTTTGATTCTTATTGAGAACTAAGTTTTTAGAGGTTTTCAGTCAATAAACAATAACAAAGCGGTACACTAATATGCCAGTTCACACTATGTGCGATTAGTATAGTCTGAATAGTGCTAGCTTTCCAAACGTAATACCTCAAGTTCGATTCCCCTCGGGATCATTGTAATTTTGTCGACTTTTTTATTTTTATTTATTTATCGCACGCATATTATTTTTCAGGGCACCTCCCAAGATTGATCAGGATGATGATAACAAAAGCGAAAAGTCTGACCAAAACTCTTTGCTCCGAGCAGCGCTCCGAGCTGATCCTGTTGCTAAGTAAGTGATCGCGAGGCTTTTATAAGAGCCCACTACATTTTTTCGGATTTATTCTAATACCTACCTACATAATGTTTCTTTCAGAAAGCTATCGAGATTAGGACGTTCTGCATTAGTAGAAATTCATGAAAATGCAGAAAATGAACCACAAAATTCAGATCTTCCAGTTGAACCCTTGGAAGTTTGTGCAGATCCAGTATCAAGGTACGTTACCTACCTATCAAATCTACCTAACCAACTTACCTGCCTGAACTTTGCAGGCGTGTTCAGACCATGAAACTAAACAACTTTCCCTATGGAGCCAATGTTGGTAAATGAAAAAAAAGTCAACCTCCCATACAAAACTGACGATTAGCTGACAATCTTTGTATGGGAAGTCTTTTTTTTGTTTACCTACATTGGCTCCACAGTAGAAGTTGTTCAGTTTCATGGTCTGAATAAGCCTGCAAAGTTTTTGTGACACCATCCCTTACGCCCAGTATAATGAAATCATAAAATATTTTTATAGTCGTGGAGCTTACACACATAATCGTATCTTTATTAGTATGCCCAACTAAAATATCGAACTCTAGTTTGTAGGCCTGACTTATTATGTTATTATCTGTATGAAATTAAAAAGTATGTTTATAGTCGTAGAGCTTACACACATATTATTATTTTATTATTATGCCTAACTAAAATGTTGAGCCCTATAGTAGGATCAAGTAGGTATAAACCGAACCGGTTTTAAAAGAATGTGAACTTTGCAGGGTATATCTTCTAATGATTCTGAACAACTTTTACTATCGGGCCACCTGCAAAATCTAAAAATTATTTGGGTATCCATACATTTTTGCCGAGTACCAAAGTATAAATTTTTCTATGGAACATCAATTTTTTTTTTGGGGGGAATTCGTTCCATAGTAAATGACTTAATTATGTTATTCTGTAATGTATAAAAAATTCCCACAAAATGTTTCTCACTCTTTTTATTTTAAGGAAACAAAGGGGCCGGTCAGCAAACACTGAATCTCTTCACTTGGACCAGTTAAATCCGCGTGTTGCCACTCCTGTTGCGACGTAAGTTAAAGAAAGAGCGTATCTTATCATGTGCTTTTTATGCGTGCTTTATGAACTAAATTCTACCTAAATTTTTACATACATACACACATACGCGCTTATTCAAATTTCATATTTTTCTTTTCAGACTTACCTACCAAGAGCTAAGAACACAATCAAATGAAATGCTTTTCCACATGGTTCACACAGAAGAATCTGATAATCAGGATGAGGTACTTATTTATTTATACAGGAAACCTCTTAAGTCCCGGTATAGGGTGGTTTTTCTCATTGGCATTTTTTGTTACTAGATAAGAATCGTGTCATTATTATTTTTCTGTTTCAGTTATTCGTAACTACTGAAGAAGAAAAGGTCATTGAAGAAAAACACATTGGAAGGAGAATCATAAACGTATCTCACTTTACAAATAGATTACTTGAAATTTGTAACCACGGTCCTTTAGGATGCTCAGCAAATGAGATAATATTAACAGGCGAAAAACAAAACGGTCTCATGTCGAAATTTTCATTTAGATGTAAAATGTGTAACACAGATTTTACAATAAATAATGATAACTGCGAAGATAATAATTATATAAACTTGAATGCCTGTGCTGTAGCGGGCACAGTTGCCACAGGGTGCGGTCGATCACAACTGGAAGAATTATTTTCGTCAATGGATATGCCATCCTTGAGTGAACATGTTTATGATCTAAATCACAAATTAATATCTAAGCATTGGGAAAAGGTGTTGATTGAAAGTATGACGGAAGCTGGTCAGCGCGAAAAAGAAATAGCTTTAGCAGAAGGTAAAGTGACGGAAGACGGTTATGGCTACATAGATGTCATAGTTGACGGATGTTGGAGCAAAAGATCCTACAAAAAAAACTATTCTGCTCTTTCTGGTGCAGCCGCCATCATTGGTAAAAATACAGGACAGATATTGTATTTAGGTATCAAAAACTAGTACTGTCAAGTATGCGCAACAACTCCTACAGATCAAGAGCCCAAGGAGCACATTTGTTTTAAAAATTATAGTGGGCCATCTACAGGAATGGAGAGCACCATTCTTGTTGAAGGATTCAAAAAATCAATCGAACAACATGGTCTCGTATACGGTAGAGTAATATCTGACGGTGATGCAAGTACTTACGCGAAAATTTTGGAAGCACGACCTTACTCAAATAAAACAGTTGAAAAAATTGAATGCCGCAATCACCTTTTACGCAACTTAACAAACAAACTCTTAGCACTAGCAACAGAAACAAAATACTTGTTAAAACATAGAAAATCCGTTACAAAGAAGGCGATTGCGACAATCCGTTTCACAATATTAAAATCAATTAAAAAACACAAAGATAACTCGGATGTAGAACTCCTTTTCGACGATATTTTGCGATGCCATACGCATGCATTCGGTGACCACACCAAATGCAAGGCGTATTTTTGCACTAAACTAGGGCAGGTGGATAACACTAAAGTGTCCGACGGTTTTTTCACAAGTGCAGTGTGGCAGCGCATAAATTTCATTGTCCAAAACATAGCTGCCCATTCAAGGAGCTTGATTCATGATGTTGACAGCAACTGTGTAGAAAATTTTCACAGTGTTGTCGCAAAGTTTGTAGGAGGAAAGAGAATAAATTTTTCAAAAAAAGATTCGTATGCGGCAAGAGTTCGAGCGGCAGCTGTAAATATTAATACAAAAAAGTCTATATCAAGACTATATAAATCTATTAACGGCGGTAAGAGCCCCGAAGGAAAGTTGCAAAAATTTGAAAAGAAAAAAATAAAAATTAACGCTTACAATAAAATACAAAAAAGGCAAAAGCCAAGAAAGCGTTTGTTTCAAGCATCACAAAAAACAGATAAAGATTACGGAAATGAGTGCATAAAACCGGACATGGATGAAAATACTTTTAATAAAGTTAAAGAAGCGTTCTTAAATAACTTGAAAAAATCCGATGAAGAATTGAACAAGATTCAAAAAAACACGATCCTCCAAAGTGAGAGTGGTGAATGGCTCGAACTTCGACGCTCTCTTTTAACCGCCTCAAACTTTGGTAAAATAATTAAGCGAAGAAATAATACCAGTTGCGCCAATACAGTTAAAGAATTATTGTATAAAGCTAATTTAGAAAATGTGGCATCAATCAAACACGGCAGGGAAAATGAACAAAAAGCTATCATTCAACTGAGCACCCAAATAAACCAAAAAATTGATCGATGTGGCCTTTTTATCGACAGATATCTTCCTTTTCTTGGGGCCACGCCCGATGGTTTATGTGGTGACGACACAGTTGTAGAAATCAAATGTCCAATTACAGCCCATAAATTGGGACTAGACGAAGCCATTAAACAGAAAAAAGTCACCTTTTGGACGAATAAAAACGGCAATCTTGAAGTCAATAGAGACCACAATTGGTTTTATCAAATACAAGGCCAGTTGCATATAACGCAACGGAAAAAATGTATATTTGCTGTTTGGGCCAATGAAAATGAAAGTTTGAGAGTTGAGATTATCGAAAAAGATGATAATTTTTGGAAACAAAAAATGGAAGAAAAGCTGACAAATTTTTACATGAACTGTTTGCTTCCGGAGTTGGTTGACCCTCGCCATCCACGAAATTTACAAATAAGAGATCCGGACTACATAATTAAAGCAATTGAAAATAGAAAACAAAAGACCACAGCGGCTAACGACAAATCTAATGAGTAGGTAATTTAATTGGTATAATATTGAAGGAAAAAAAAATTATGTTTGTCATACGTTGTAATGAAACTACATTTTATGATTACTTAATTATATTTTTTAATCTACAAATGTCTTTTGTTTATACATCACTAATTTATTAATTACAGCAAGGACTAACTACTGGTCAATATCAATATACTCCTTACACATTTAATGTCTATGGCGGTCAGTGGTCATCCACGTTGCTTCTGTGCGGTCCTCCTGCACCTTGCTCCTGCGTGGTCCTCCTGCACCTTGCTCCTGCGTGGTCCTCCTGCACCTTGCTCCTGCGTGGTCCTCCTGCACCTTGCTCCTGCGTGGTCCTCCTGCACGTTGCTCCTGCGTGGTCCTCCTGCACCTTGCTCCTGCGTGGTCCTCCTGCACGTTGCTCCTGCGTGGTCCTCCTGCACGTTGCTCCTGCGTGGTCCTCCTGCACCTTGCTCCTGCGTTGTCCTCCTGCACCTTGCTCCTGCGTGGTCCTCCTGCACGTTGCTCCTGCGTTGTCCTCCTGCACCTTGCTCCTGCGTGGTCCTCCTGCACGTTGCTCCTGCGTGGTCCTCCTGCACGTTGCTCCTGCGTTGTCCTCCTGCACCTTGCTCCTGCGTGGTCCTCCTGCACGTTGCTCCTGCGTTGTCCTCCTGCAACTTGCTCCTGCGTGGTCCTCCTGCACGTTGCTCCTGCGTTGTCCTCCTGCACCTTGCTCCTGCGTTGTCCTCCTGCCCGTTGCTCCTGCGTTGTCCTCCTGCACCTTGCTCCTGCGTGGTCCTCCTGCACGTTGCTCCTGCGTTGTCCTCCTTCACGGCGGTCCTGCACGCTGCTCCTGCGTGGTCCTCCTGCACGTTGCTCCTGCGTGGTCCTCCTTCAAGACGGTCCTGCACGTTGCTCCTGCGTGGTCCTCCTTCACAGCGCTCCTGCGCGGTCCTCCTGCATGTTGCTACTGCTTTGGATTAAGGTTTTACCCATATCCAATACATTTAACAATAAAAATCTTGAGATGATTTAAAATGAAAAGAAAATACCCTATTATGTATTACTATTTCTTATTTCTTTGATTCTACCTAACCTACGCATACTTAACATAGCTACTTACTTATACTACCTATGTATCTAACCTACAACTAAGAACACATACTAATATAATAATGACCATGTAATCTGAATAATAATAAATGAATTTGAATTTGAATTACGACAAAAAATGTACGCAAGCTCTTGAACTATATTACAAGGTTATTTTGAATTAATTTAAATTACCTATTAGAATTATTTCAATGTTGTATTACATACCCTATAATGTACGAAGACAAAATATACGCAAGCTCTTTGACTATAATAATATGAAAAGGATAATTTGTAACACTTTAAATTATTGGGATTATTTTATGGGTATATTGAAGTAGTAAAAATGATTTTTTCAAAAAAAAAGTTTCCACAAAAATTTACATTTCATTTTTATTTTATTCGTACTATACCTAATACTGATGTCTTTCATAGTTTTTATTTTTCATGCAAAGATAAAACATTAAAAATATCGGTCTATCAGTCTTACAAAAACCCGGTGGCAAGCAAGGGTGGCAAGTAAAATGGTACGGTGATGATAAGAAACTCAAACCCATCGAGGTCTTAATAGTTCAAGCTACAACCGATAGATGGCCGAGTTTATTGACCTTTTCGTAAAATATTTAGGGTGAAGTATGCGGTAGGTGGGGTGTGGGGTAGGCTAAACGCTCAAGGTCATTGAGGCTTGCAAGGCTCTTAAGAAAATTTGCCATAACACTACATTTCTTTTCACCAAAAGCTTATAATTTCGTGCGTGCGCAATACAACACCTGTCTTCCACACCCTCGCACTCTCAGCAAGTGGTACCAGCACGTAAATGCCGAGCCCGGGTTCTGCGCTGAAGCTTTTGAGACTTTAAAATCATATGCACAGAAGAGTAATCATCCAGTGGTGTGTTCGATCACTTTTGATGAGATGGCAATAAGAAAGTCTCTCTGTTGGGACGCGCAAAATAAGACATTTTGCGGCCGTGTCAATTTCGGTGTCGCTCTGGATAGTGACGATAACGAAATCGCAAGCCAGGCCCTAGTATTTTTGGTTACTTTTATTAACGGGCAGTGGAAGTTACCCGTTGGGTATTTTTACATTACGACCTGTGTGTTCAAAAGTGGGACGAAGCTGGTATAAAAACCGTAAGCACAACTTGCGACCTTGCAATGTTTGCATCATTTGGATGTGACATTTCAAAAAACCAAAATGTTGACTGTAATGACAGTAAAATTCATATCTTCATAAATCCTTGTCACGCCATAAAATTGATCAGAAATACCTTTGGCGAGCTCAGGGTATTCTATGACGTGTTCGGGAGGAAAATAGATTTTTCTTATCTTGAGCTGCTTCAAGACTTGCAAGAAATACAAGGCCTACACTTGGCAAATAAACTAACGAAGGCGCATATAATGTTTGCCAAACAAAAGATGAAAGTTCGTTTGGCCACGAAACTTCTAAGCAATTCGGTGGCTGATGCAATAGAGTTTTGCGAAGAGAAATTAAAAATGAAGTCTTTCGAGGGGTCTGCCGGGACTGTCAACTTCATCCGAATCTTGTATGACGTGTTCGATGTGCTTAATAGTCATTCTATTCGACCTCCCGGCTGGAAAAAGGCAATGTGCCCAGAAAACATAGTCGTCGGCTGCGTGTCTTAGCACGAAAACTGACCGACCCCCTGCAGGATATACCCGATAGGGAATTTATCAAGACGTACCGGCTTGATAAGATATACCCGATAGGGAATTTATCAAGACGTACCGGCTTGATAAGGTGTCGGTCGTTAACCTCATAAGGCAAATTCGGCCGTATTTACGGACTCCAATAAGATCAGATGGAGTTTCAGTGAAGTTGAAGGTTAGTATGCTTTTCTGTCCCAACAATTGCAATAATTCGCTAGTGTTAAGTAGGTAATTAATCGTTCTTTATTTTTAAGGTACTAACTGCCTTGTGCTTCTACGCGTGTGGGTCCTACCAGACTTTGGTAGGCCAAAGCGCATTGCATAACCTGTCCCAGCCGACAGTGTCAAGGGCTGTGAGACAGGTCACAAACGCTCTGAACAGAGTCTACAGAGACCATATAAAATGGCCATCTTCCCTCGATGAGAGAAACCAAATCAAAGCCAAGTAGAAACTAACTCTCTTATGAACCTTTCATCTACTTATAGCCTAACTAATACTAGGAAAGTAACTCATTTTGTATGTACTTACAGATTTTATAACAAATACCATATTCCTGGTGTCTTGGGGGTCATAGATGGGACCCATGTGGCAATTCTAGGTCCAGAGGAGCATGAAGAGCGCTACATCAATAGAAAGGGATATCACTCCCTCAATGTTCTAATTGTAAATATCAATTTTATTATGTAGGTACCTAGATAAACTAGCCATAGCAATGATTTAGAATTGAACTTATAAACTAATTTTAGATCTGTGATTCCGAGCTGAACATCACATGCGTAGATGCCAGCTCGCCAGGGTCTGCTCATGACTCATCGGTGTGGCAGAGTCACCCCTTGAGCAGGCATCATCTGGCAGAGCTGTCAAATGCTGGAGAACAAGTATTTTTGCTGGGTAAGATTTTGAATGCTTTTATAATTTTATTGACTATTTTTTATTTAATTAGTAACACCACAACATTGGTCTACAGGTGATAGTGGGTATCCCTTGAGGACCACAATGATAACCCCCATATTAAACACAACTCCGGGCACACCAGACCAAAATTAAGAAAGTAAGATGCATTAATTGTCACAGCTTAGTGTTGAGCGATAAAGAAAATTTTATTCAATCCCTAATCAAAACCAAAGATAGAGGCGGCCTAACCTACCCTTCTGAAGGGGTTATTGCTGTAGTACAACACTGTGAAAAAAATTTCAAGTATAGCAAAACATATTCCTTAACTGAGCTATTGAATCAGCTGTGGGAGTCGAAGAATTATTATAATTATTTTAATTCAGAGGACAAAGAACATGACGCAAACCACGTGTATTTATTAGTTAAAATTATTATTAAATTTTATATGGATACGAGGCTCAAACACTATGCCAAAATGATCACATCAAATGTAACCAAAAGAAACCATTTAAAAAAAAATGTACTTTTTTCCAATAAATAACAAATTAAAAATTTTACAAGAAAATCATAACAATTTGTTTTATTTTTATACTTTTTACTTTGCAGCCTTGGCATTTTTGAATTAATCAACATCGAATAAGAATCTAAAAAAATACAAATATAAATATTAATTATTTAATATTATTTATAAAGCCAAAAATTCTATTAAAAAGAAGCTGGTTTAATTAACACCCAAAAATAATTAAGTGACATACTTACACTACTACTATTACAGAACTACAATTATACTTTGTTCAGTATTTTGCAAGTCACATTATGGACATTAACAAGCTTAGTGTTAGGTCTAATAAAATCATAAATTAATCATGTTTTACATCATATGTTGTTGGAATTTGGCTTTCAATAATAATAAACTTGACATTATAGGTACTTCTTTTTATTCGGGTGGATTAATTCCAACATTTCCGACCAACATCCAACATGCTCCTCGTATCGTACTGGAACAGACATCCCGTCCAGCTGATGCACTTTTTTATTACATGGAAGAATTTCAGAGTTTCTTAGCTTTAGAATTTGACAAACTTCGGTTCCAATTTACATTGCATGTTGCACCGTAATCCAATTTTATACTAGTATTTTAACATTTCTCACAGTAAAATCTTGGAATATTTCCTTTCCCACATTAGTTGAAGAGTTACCTACTCACACAACCTATAAAGAAGTCCCCTTCATCTTCATCCACCTTCTGATCAGATTCATCTGTGACTACATGAACCTGTTTTCTTGAAAAACTTACTGAAAAACAATTTACTGAAATAATTTTGTTTTTGAAACATGTTTTCCAAAACGCGGGCATCTATTAATAGGGTGGCTCTGCCCACAATTTCTGCAGTTTTTTATTGATTTAAAATCTTTACTTTTGCTTACAAGCATTACCTCTTCATTGTTTATCTTGTTCACGATTGGCTTAACCTTCGAAGAAACTATTAGACAAACTCAAGACCGAGACGGTTGGCGACAGCTCTGCAGAGAGAAGACTTCTTAGGGTCACGATCCTCAGCAGTGAGGGACCGACTAAGGAGGAGGCGGTTTATCTTGTTAGTGTTTCTTTATCTTTGATGTATAGCTGTGTGAGGCCTATTCAATGTCTTCCTAAATTGATCACTTTTGAAAATAGTCTTCAAGGGTTTAATTGTTCTGAGTAATTGTGAAGAATTCGTTTCTAAAGATAGTAAAGCTTCTTTTCGGCGCCAAATGACTTTTGTATTTATCAATTAATTATTTTTCAATTTAATGAATTGTATACCTTTTTCCCCAATAAAATTTAATAATAGCCTAAAAGCTCATTCTCGATATCGAAAAGGTTCCCAGCTCAGCATATGGTACAGTCAAAGACTTTAGCGCTGGTTTTCAGTGGAAACCTTACCAAACTTACTTAACCTAAGAAAAGTATTAAATAACAAAACAGTTGGTAAATCGATTACTTTTAACATAGTGTGTAGTTTATCTTCCTTTTTTCTCTGCATCATCCAATCCGTTACCCGATAGATAAATCTGGTACCTACCTCTGGCTCCACGCAGTAAAATTGTTAAAAAGGTTACCCATAAATTTCATCTCTGGGAGCGGCAGCAGGTAACCTGATACCATGCTTAGTTGTCGGTTGGGGTAGTCCATTCTTCACCCTAAAAACGAAGCTATAACAGCATTCCAGGAATATATGTCGAAACAGTGGATGGGGGAGAATGTTTCCCTCATCTGCTGTTACGCTCAATATAACAAAACTACGAATGCTGTGGAAGGGTGGCACAATCGCCTTAACAACCTAATCATAAAATGTGTGTCTATGCACCACGTCGTAGATACTTTATACTCTAAGTCAATAGAAGCGGACTTTCAAACCGCACAATTTGAAATTCATTTAAAAAAAAAACGTTCTAAACATCGTGGATAAAATACATTTGCATTCAAAATATTGTAGGGGATTATCTAAATAATCAAAAACTTGCGGAATGGTCCTTAATTTCGGAAAAATATAACAGCCAGACTGCCAGACTATTCACAGCATCTGTACAGATGAAAATCTGAAATCACAGTGGGAGAGTTTGAAGAAGGCTGCAAAAAAAGAACAAGCCAACAACAGGATGCAACTAATCAAAACAGGTTAGTATCTACAATGCTTTTACGATTTCATACCTACATGTTTTGCCACAAACCTAGTGTTAGATGTTTATAAATGTTTTCTTTATTTTCTAGGCGGTGGACCACTAAAGCCTAAAAAGAAAGACCCCATTCATCATAGGATCCTTGCGTTGATAGAAATTACCACTATAGGTCTATTCAACCCTTATGATTGTGACAGTGTGGTACCAATTAAAAGTGGTACATTACTTGCCCTGAAAGGCTAGGAACTGAAGTTTTGCCAGAAGTTTCATTGGGCAATGAAGGTGTAAGGACTGCTGCGTTAAATAAAACAATCTTTTACTATTTGCAAGGATATAACCATCCAATACGCACAGCACGCTACCATCACCATTGACAAGTCAAGTGACAGCTGACAGCTGTGTTGCCGTGTTCGCGCATACACTACATCCTGAGATATTTTCTTTCTTGTAATAATTAGTCTTTTACTTCTGAATTATCATGAAACTATTAGTCTTATAATTAAATTAAACTCTTACTTACAATAAACTAATCTTTGACCTTTAAGCTTTATACGTTATAATAAGAAATTAACATCATCAACACATCTTCATTAAATGTTATTACTACGAATTACAGCATAGCAAATCTTACTTATAATTATGATCATTAGTTCTAATAATCAGCCTTTTCTTAATTACTATTTTCTTCATCTTCATTATGAGTCTGACTAACTACAGTCCACGAATCATTTTTCAAATGAACTATGTTACGGCGATACTCCTTGTCTGTTTCGTCATTTCTGACGTTGACATCACCACCACTCATTTCTGTCACTGTGTGTGTAGCAGGATTGAAGTTGGTGGTCAATTTGTTGTCTTTAAGAATATTTTCAACCAATACTTTTTCTCCAATTTCTAGGTTGTTTTCTGCTGCTTTTCTTTTTCTATCTCCATATTCATTCCCTTTTTCTTTCATTTCTCTGTCTCAATCTCTTACATCTGTGTCTATTGTTTTGTACTCCATGTCCGGCGCTGATGGAATCTTGTCTCGGAAGACTCTTCGATAGAACAATTCTGACGGAGACTTTCCTATAATGGAATGTGGGGTTCTATTATACATCATTCAATAGTTAAAGATATCCTCCTTCAAGTCTTTATTTTCTGAATGGCATATCTTGAGACGTTTTAAAATATCTCGATTTTGCCTCTCAACCTCATTTGAGGCCAATACGGAATTGTAATAATGCCATAATAAAATAATGCCACATTACAATGCAACAAAAACTAAACATTTTGATTTTGACCAACTTTTCTTTGCACTGTAACATAAGTCCGGTGCAATATTGTGTTGTGTGGGTACTTAGTACCGACAATTTCTTAATAATTATTTGTTTTGATTTTTTAAAATACTGCCTGACGATGAAGTGACGAAACCAGTCGCAAAATAAATTATATATTCAATGGAACTAGTGAAATGAGTGTTTTATTATAAATTAATGCCACATTCTTTGCAGTAATTCTGAAAGATGTCGCTTGTGAATTGAGTCCCGTTGTCACAAGTCAAGGTTGCAGGGTAACCTAGTCTCGAAAAAAATCTCCTTTAAGACTTTTATCGTATCAGCCGAAGTGATACTGCGCATTACTTTAATCTCCTTGTACCTACTATAGTAATCGATTAATACCATCAGGTAATCGCGATTAGGAAAAGGTCCCAGGGTACCACAGGGGTCACACCTAGGGCCTTTGTTTTACAACGCCTATATACTGGGTGTAAGGGACAGCGTTCCGCAAACTTATAGGGGTTGCTCAGTCAACGAAACTGAACAATTACCACCAGGTATTTTTTTTTTCAGAAAATGAAAAAAAAATTGTTTTTTCATACAAAATGACCAGCTAAAGCAATTTATTTATTTTTTTCTGAAAAAAAAAAAATCGTGGTGATAGTTGTTCAGTATCGTTGACTGAGCATGAGCAACCCCTATCAGTTTGCGGGACGCTGTCCCTTACACCCAGTATATGACATCCACTTTCATATAAGTCATTCCCGTCACATCTTGTACGCGGACGATAAAAAACTTCAAAGAGACAATCCCTTTACCACGTGCACATCAGATACCTAAAGCTACATCGATGAAGATAAACTTCGAAGACATCGAACTAAACAACCTGAAAACAGCCCTTAAGCAGACAGAAAAACTGCAAGACTCAATGGAAATTATGGCATCTATATCAACCATACCCAGTTGGCCTTCAGTTACATTATACATCATACTGACGGTAGCAGCACTCGGAGCAATAGCATACAAGTTCTGGTGGAAACCTAAATCGGCGCATCCTCCGGTGAAACAGCAGGCTGATGAAGAAGTTCGTCATCAACCACTGCAACCTACGGCGCGCCTCATTCTTAAGGGGGGAGGAGTTATGTCCTCATCAACCACTGCAACCAACGGCGCACCTCATTCTTAAGGAAGGAGGAGTTATGTCCTCTTCAACCACTGCAACCAACGGCGCGCCTCATTCTTAAGGGGGGAGGAGTTATGTCCTCATCAACCACTGCAACCAACGGCGCGCCTCATTTTTAAGGGGGGAGGAGTTATGTCCTTGTAACCACACGTTCCATAAAGGAAACCATTATGCTTTCTTATCACTTCCTGGTAGGAAGACATTATCACGAGCTTAATGCTTCATTGTAATCTTAGCCGATAATTTAGATATAAGGATTTGTAACTAATAAAGGATCAGTCTACCACCGCCCTCTTAGCGGTAAACACGTCTTTTTAAAAAGCCTCTTGCCCTCGCCCGACTCCTAACTCTCGTCCGCCTTGTTTTGATAAGAGTTGTTTAATCCTGTGAGCTATTATGCAATTATTTGAAGAAGAATCAACAGATCCATCCATTTCTTGTAAAAATTGCATCATAAATTATTCTTCTCATATTAAATTAAAACAGACCCCATTGAAAACTTTTTTGGGTATTATCATACAAATAATAAATAGATAACTATTTTATAAATTGTTAGTTTGTAAAGTGAACTATATTTTGACTGAATCATGCTATTTGTACAGTACCTAAAAATTAACCATATTCATTTATTTCCAGGTGATTCTGGGTATGCTCAAAGGCCATGGTTGATGACACCGGACCTTGGTGCAGCCCCAGATTCGCCCGAGGAATATTACACTACACAGCATTGCAGCACTTGCAACACGATCGAGCGTTGTTTTGGAGTCTTTAAGTCTCGGTGGAGATGTCTTCTGGCACACAGGGTACTGCACTATGACCCAGTAAAGGCTGGAAAGATTGTGAATGCCTGTGTGGTCCTCCATAATCTGACCAATAAAGCAAATCTCCCCATCCCTGAACTCGAAGACGAACACCCACTGCACCAGAGCCTTACCCTGGTTTCTGCAAGATTGTCAGGGAAGCACATCTAAGGAAAGGTTATTCTAATAGGCGTATTGATTTTATAATAGCGTCCATAAGTACTAACACAGTAAAGCAGTATAACTCTTGTCTTCCTAAATGGTGGAACTATTGCATGGCCTTACACATCAGTCCAGCAATGCTGCACAAATTAAATTATTGGTCCAGAACATGAACACACACCGAGCTTTCGCGGCCGGAGACTATCAGGGGCCTCTTGGTTCTGCTGCTCAGGAGAGGCAGTGGCAGCGACTCAAGTTGGCCCTTGACGAGCTGGGGCCAGACAGGTCGATAGCCCAGTGGAAGCTAGTAAGTAATGTATATTTTATTCCCAGGCTTTAGCATAAATTCCTTCGAATAAGAATTAATCAAATTATTATCCAATTCAGTGCTGGAGGGACCAGAAAAAAAAAGCAGGGCAAGGGAGGCTGAAATACGAAAATCTCGAGAACAAACTGGTAATAATGTTTCAGTACCGGAAATGACGGAAAACACCTCACTTGTTTTGGACACGATTGGAAGCGCCATGGCAACCGGAATTGGCCCCCCAGAAACACCCACCTAACATTTTTGAATTTATCTTCAAGATATGTATTTGTAAACCCCCGGGTCAGATTTTAATGCGCATTGGTACAGAGTTACCCTCATGAGTGCAGTGGCGTGCCGTCCATAGAGGCAGAAAAGCATTGCCTACCCTATCATTTCAACCAACTCACCTAATCCCATATCATTTTAATAATTACCATAATCATGACATGCGTAAAACGGTGAAACGGAACGCAATGCAAGGCACGTAAAGTTCTAGTAGCCGCTCACATATAAAGCATTCTAAATGTGTATGCGTAAATTGCATCCAAACAGCGCATAGGAATACGAAAACGCACAATACGAAAATCCATGTCCGTGGGTGTTTTAGTACGCCGCATACTAAGATTGCAAGCTCAGCCTTTGCCTTTCCATTGCGTAACCTACACTGAATGATCGCACAGCTATTAGTAGCAAACGAGCAATGTATTCATGCTCGCGGTGCGCTCCGTAGCGCCATCTAGCTGTTATTGCTGTTTCTAACTGTTTCTAACTGGTGGTGCTGCTTGTGTTTTTATTCTAAGACTGTTTATCTATCTGATTGTAAGAAAGAGAAAGAGCTAGATGATATTAGTATAGCGTTATTTCAAATACATATGCAAATAGTTTTTTACAGTTTTTTCTTGTTGTGTTGAAGTACGTGGTCAAAAGTTTTAATTCAAAGTTTTGTTTACTAAAGTGCTGTTTTTGCTTAGTTACGAGTACTATTCATAATGACGAGCTGTGTGTCTGTGCTGGTGAAAGTGTTTGTTTAACAAACTTACGGCAAAAAGGGTTTGCGAATTTCAGTTACACTGAAAAAGTAGAAATTGTTTCAAAAGGGAGATGTGAAAACGATATACAGCTTACTCAAAAAAAAAGGTAATGCAACTCGTCATTTTTATGTGAAAACTTACGACAATTTTAACTGGTTCACGGGATGTGCACATACCAACGAATTGTTTTGTTTTCCTTGCATTTTGTTTGCAAATGTAAATGAAATGCACTAAAATAACACATGCAGCAAATATTATCAAGTCAGTTTTTACTGCATTGCACGCATTTGGATATGTGGTAAGTGCTTCTATTTGTTTTCTTATGTTATTTGTGTTTTTGTGTGCTTTTTTTGTGAGCTGCCTACCCTGACTCCAAAGCCTGTGCACGCCACTACTGGTGCCTCTAATTAAAAAACATGTGGCTGAGGGCACTACAGTCCATACAGACAGTTGGGGGGCGTATGATTGTTTGGGGCAACATGGGTACATATATAAGAAGGTGAACCATTCCGATCCCGATAACCCATTTGTTGCCCCTGATGGCACTCATATACAAAGGATAGAATCGCAGTGGCGGGTGGTGAAAAGATTCTTCAAAAAAGACAATTATAACCACATAATAATAATAAGTACATATAACATACATAATAAGTACATATAACAGAAAAGTACGTATGCGGACTGATTTGAACAGTTAATTAAAATTTCATCACTTTATTGACAATACTACGTATTATGAAGGCCGGGAGGATGTTAACGCAATTATTAAAATTCGCGCCATTGATTCCACCAAGTTCAATTCCACCTCGACTTGACTTTTCTTAATGGGAAACCATTCACCGTCCGCTACAGCTTTGAAATTAACAAGCAAAGCACAGTTGTTAAATTTTCAAATTCCAGAAAAACAAATGGTCGATGATATGATGAGGCACTTCCTAAAACAAGTCCAAACTGTTTGGTCTACTTTAAACAAAACAACAATTATAGAGGCGGTTGAGGTCTTGAGAATTTTGGATGAGATGAACAAGCAAGAGTCACATGTGTATGCAGCAGCAGGGAGTGTAAACAAATATAACGACCAAAAGAAAAAAAGGGATGCTTCCACAATATAAAGCTTGGCAAAGACCAATAGCTAATAAAGCAAAAGATTAAAATACAATCACTTTAGAACAGGAAGGGAATACCTACTGCATTAGAAAACCAAGTAGATGCGTTAAACTTGAGGGGGTTGATTATTCAGTTGTCCCCAAATCAACCTCAATTTTAAGGGATAAAGTTTTGCAAATAATGTACAAAATCAGCCCAGTTTGTACGTTATTTGCAAAATCATTCCAGCCTGAAACCAGGTCGAATGTTAGGTAAAAGTAATAATGGTTTGCGAAAGCCAATAGTAGGAAAGATTGTATTGCGTAAGAACACCGAAGGCCTAGGATATCGGAATGAAGAGGAGAGAGAACCGAGAATTACTAATTCCTGAGTCTATTATTGAAGTTATCAAATTAAGATCAGAACAAAATGAACGTAGAGGAGTAGATTCTAAAAATACTTACACTGTTTTTGAGGAAGCTCTCAACCAGATTTAATCTGAAATTGCGGTGCATGTGTTTGATTTGAAAGTAGTTGTGTTGGTAGATTCAGGTAGCGATATTACTTGTATATCTACTTTTGGAAGGAAATAAAATTAAAAGATGAAAATTTATTTACCAATAATGCCTATAAAATCATAACAGTCAGAACAGCAAAAGGTCAAATGAGTTCAGATTTTCGTTACATTACGTTGTAACAAGTGAAAATTGGTTCTATAGTACAAAAAATATTTGTAAATGCTATTTTAAATTTTCACTGGTAACAACGTCATATAACGCAAATTTGAACTCTTTTCAACCTATTGCTGTTCTGACTGGTATTGATTTTATAGGCATTATTGGTAAATTTTCATCATTTAATTTTATGAACGATTGTTTTAGAAAAAAATATGAAGTATTGTTTTCTTCCGATTTAGGTAGAGCTAATTGCTACAAACATGAGATTAAAATGGAACCTCATACCCCAATTTAATTGTTAGAATAACTTACCCTGTACCATATGCGTATAAGGAATATATGATTTCAGAAACAGAGAAACCTCGTTTGCAATTAGATGTAATTAATGCTTTTCATGGAGCCAATTATACATAACTGTAGTTGACTTAAATAATGCTTACGATCAGATTCCTATATCAGAGGATAGTAAGAAGTATACAGGACAGAAGTATACAGTAATTAGATGTAATTAATGCTTTTCATGGAGCCAATTATACATAACTGTAGTTGACTTAAATAATGCTTACGATCAGATTCCTATATCAGAGGATAGTAAGAAGTATACAGGACAGAAGTATACAGTAATTAGATGTAATTAATGCTTTTCATGGAGCCAATTATACATAACTGTAGTTGACTTAAATAATGCTTACGATCAGATTCCTATATCAGAGGATAGTAAGAAGTATACAGGACTCTCGTTTAATGGAAAATCTTACGTATATAATGGTATTAACACAGGGCCTGAGAACATATATGTAAGAGTTCAAATTTGCGTTATATGACGTTGTTACCAGTGAAAATTTAAAATAGCATTTTTAAATTTTCACTGGTAACAACGTCATATAACGCAAATTTGAACTTTTTTCAACCTATTGCTGTTCTGACTGGTATTGATTTTATAGGCATTATTGGTAAATTTTCATCGTTTAATTTTATGAACGATTGTTTTAGAAAAAAATATGAAGTATTGTTTTCTTCCGATTTAGGTAGAGCTAATTGCTACAAACATGAGATTAAAATGGAACCTCATACCCCAGAATAACTTACCCTGTACCATATGCGTATAAGGAATATATGATTTCAGAAACAGAGAAACCTCGTTTGCAATTAGATGTAATTAATGCTTTTCATGGAGCCAATTATACATCAATGTAGTTGACTTAAATAATGCTTACGATCAGATTCCTATATCAGAGGATAGTAAGAAGTATACAGGACTCTCGTTTAATGGAAAATCCTACGTATATAATGTATTAACACAGGGCCTGAGAACATATATGTATATTAAGTCATGAAATCAGATAATATTGTGTCAATTACTGAGATGATTTAGCCATAATTACAACCGGTAGGTAATAGGGGAAATTAGATTAAGCTGGAATACCATCAAAAACTGAAATCATCAAGAGGGATGACAATTTCTGGGAAACCAAACGAAAATCGGCTTGTAGATTTTATTTCTAATGCATATCAGAAATTGTCAACCCTCGAAAATTTCGATTTTGGTTGTCCGTTATCAAAACTGGTCTTACGGAAAGTAGGCAATCCCTTTACCACGTGCACATCAGATACCTAAAGCTACATCGATGAAGATAAACTTCGAAGACATCGAACTAAACAACCTGAAAACAGCCCTTAGCAGACAGAAAAACTGCAAGACTCAATGGAAACTATGGCATCTATATCAACCATACCCAGTTGGCCTTCAGTTACATTATACATCATACTGACGGTAGCAGCACTCGGAGCAATAGCATACAAGTTCTGGTGGAAACCTAAATCGGCGCATCCTCCTGTGAAACAGCAGGCTGATGAAGAAGTTCGTCATCAACCACTGCAACCAACAGCGCGCCTCATTCTTAAGGGGGGAGGAGTTATGTCCTCATCAACCACTGCAACCAACGGCGCGCCTCATTTTTAAGGGGGGAGGAGTTATGTCCTTGTAACCACACGTTCCATAAAGGAAACCATTATGCTTTCTTATCACTTCCTGGTAGGAAGACATTATCACGAGCTTAATGCTTCATTGTAATCTTAGCCGATAATTTAGATATAAGGAATTGTAACTAATAAAGGATCAGTCTACCACCGCCCTCTTAGCGGTAAACACGTCTTTTTAAAAAGCCTCTTGCCCTCGCCCGACTCCTAACTCTCGTCCGCCTTGTTTAGATAAGAGTTGTTTAATCCTGTGAGCTATTATGCAATTATTTGAAGAAGAATCAACAGATCCATCCATTTCTTGTAAAAATTGCATCATAAATTATTCTCCTCATATTAAATTAAAAACAGACCCCATTGAAAACTTTTTTGGGTATTATCATACAAATAATGACCGTACCTGCCACTACTACTACTATTTAACTATATAACTATTTATAAATTGTTAGTTTGTAAAGTGAACTATATTTTGACTCAATCATGCTATTTGTACAGTACCTAAAATTTAACTATATTCATTTATTTCCAGGTGATTCTGGGTATGCTCAAAGGCCATGGCTGATGACACCGGTCCTTGGTGCAGCCCCAGATTCGCCCGAGGAATATTACACTAAACAGCATTGCAGCACTTGCAACACGATCGAGCGTTGGAGTCTTTAAGTCTCGGTGGAGATGTCTTCTGGCACACAGGGTACTGCACTATGACCCAGGAGGTAAAGGCTGGAAAGATTGTGAATGCCTGTGTGGTCCTCCATAATCTGACCAATAAAGCAAATCTCCCCATCCCTGAACTCGAAGACGAACACCCACTGCACCAGAGCCTTACCCTGGTTTCTGCAAGATTGTCAGGGAAGCACATCTAAGGAAAGGTTATTCTAATAGGAGTATTGATTTTATAATAGCGTCCATAGTACTAACACAGTAAAGCAGTATAACTCTTGTATTCCTAAATGGTGGAACTATATTGCATGGCCTTACATATCAGTCCAGCAATGCTGCACAAATTAAATTATTGGTCCAGAAATGAACACACTAGGTGCTTTTATAGGCCACCAACGTTTTAACGATGTGGCGTATCAATTATCGCTGTAAATGTACCCAGAATAGAGTTGGAGCTTGCCCGCATCCTGCCGAGCACCGAGGCTGCTCGCTTCCGAATAATCGCATAAAAGTCATCCGTGCGAGCTTCCGCGAACATGCCTGAGGCGCTGCAGAAGCGGGGCATTAATGATTTAGGCGAAAAATGTTTAGAAGAAAAATATAAACACCGTAACACAACTCCAGCTCTGATTTGCATCTTCCTGATTGCAGAGAGCAGCAAATCAAATGAAATGGAAGATGTTATTTAATACAATGTTCATGATAATATTTTAGTCACTTATAGCTTTAAAAAAAAGTAAATACTTTGTCGGTAAAATTATTAAAATGACAAATGATAATTACATGTTCTCATTCTATAAAAGAGTTTAAATTTACTGTCTCGATTTAAAGATGTTGATTGTGTTCTGCCGAATATAATAGTAAAAAGTAAGAATTTACTTTAATGAAAAAGAAACAGAACATATATTCATGGATGATGAAGATAGTGTATTTTGACTAGCGTAGCAACTAATTGATTGTCATAATTTTAATTTAATAAAGCGCTAAGTTTTAAAATATATTCTTTTGAAAATGTGTTTTATTTTACCCCCCACATATAATATGTAGACGGTGTAGTGTAGGTGATTTAACAATTTGTTCACAATTACTGTTTAATTTAAACGAATATTCGTAGAATCGATATTGATTATCGATTTGTCATAATAACGAACGTATCTCTAGTCTTTGGTTGCGGGCATGCGCCTTGAGGTTCGGTTCGAGTCGGCGCATACGGCGAGCGCTAGCTTCTGTCTGCTAAAATCTCGCTCGGAGAGCTAACGTGTTGCTTGCAAGAGAAAACCGACGCGTTTGGAGGCCATCTTTGGGTCGCGGTTTTCAATAGGAATTTTATCTTATGTTGGTGAATAATATAATCGAAATATATAGTTGATTGACTCACTGCATTGTGCTAATAAGGTGTTCATAACGCGGGACATATTCGCGATAAAGATTGTTGTGATATTCGTTGATTTTAAAATCTACGCGTGTGGGGTTCCGGACTTTGATGCCGATTTGCGGGTACCCCGCATGCTGGTTGACGTCAAGAAGGCGTGGAATATCACAGAAGCGAAGGAGCTGGATCAGCAGCAGACATCCGGAACAAATCAGCGACTAAGACCGCTTATTGACGATAGGTAAAACTGACGAATTACTAGACAACCTAAACCCACATTGACTTACCCGGTTTGTTTCCTGGTGGCGATTATTCTCGCCAAACGGGGTAAGTGCCTTGTTGAATGTTAACCATTTTGATTTCCTGTATAAGCGTTTCGGTCATAGACGCGGAAATAATTTTCGATACGATAAACCCACAAACACAAAACTTTAAATTCGGCAATCCATAACATATTAACCGAAACTTTAATAGACAACCGAATCGGCAACCACAAAATAAACAATGACGTCTCTAAGCGCACGGTAAATCACAATACAATAGTAGGAACAGACGAAACCGATAATGTATTTTAAAATAAAGACGACAAAGAGCAGTAATATGAACAGTTATGATTCTAATCTGAAAAATCGTCCGAAAACGTCTATTTGATGTCTATGTTGTCAAGCGACCTATCGTCAAACTTTGTTCGTTACCTTCTCAGTAAAGTATTATTAAACAAATATATTCTCTGTAGTTAAAGGTTTAGGTAGGTAAAAATTAAGTACATATAACAGTAAAGTACGTATGCGGACTGATTTGAACAGTTAATTAAAATTTCATCACTTTATTGACAATACTACGTATTATAAAGGCCGGGAGGATGTTTACGCAATTATTAAAATTCGCTCCATTGATTCCACCAAGTTCAATTCCACCTCGACTTGACTTTTCTTAATGGGAAACCATTCACCGTCCGCTACAGCTTTGAAATTAACAAGCAAAGCACAGTTGTTAAATTTTCAAATTCCAGAAAAACAAATGGTCGATGATGTGATGAGGCACTTCCTAAAACAAGTCCAAACTGTTTGGTCTACTTTAAACAAAACAACAATTATAGAGGCGGTTGAGGTCTTGAGAATTTTGGATGAGATGAACAAGCAAGAGTCACATGTGTATGCAGCAGCAGGGAGTGTAAACAAATATTACGACCAAAAGAAAAAAAGGGATGCTTCCACAATATAAAGCTTGGCAAAGACCAATAGCTAATAAAGCAAAAGATTAAAATACAATCACTTTAGAACAGGAAGGAAATACCTACTGCATTAGAGAACCAAGTAGATGCGTTAAACTTGAGGGGGTTGATTATTCAGTTGTCCCCAAATCAACCTCAATTTTAAGGGATAAAGTTTTGCAAATAATGTACAAAATCAGTCCATTTTGTACGTTATTTGCAAAATCATTCCAGCCGGAAACCAGGTAGAATGTTAGGTAAAAGTAACAATGGTTTGCGAAAGCCAATAGTAGGAAAGATTGTATTGCGTAAGGACACCGAAAGGCTAGGCTAGGATATCGGAATGAAGAGGAGAGAGAACCGAGAATTACTAATTCCTGAGTCTTTTATTGAAGTTATCAAATTAAGATCAGAACAAAATGAACATAGAGGAGTATATTCTAAAAATACTTAGGTATACTGTTTTTGAGGAAGCTCTCAACCAGATTTAAAAGTAAGTCAAAAATCTGAAATTGCGGTGCATGTGTTTGATTTGAAAGTAGTTGTGTTGGTAGATTCAGGTAGCGATATTACTTGTATATCTACTTTTGGAAGGAAATAAAATTAAAAGATGAAAGTTTTATTTACCAATAATGCCTATAAAATCATAACAGTCAGAACAGCAAAAGGTCAAATGAGTTCAGATTTTCGTTACATTACGTTGTAACAAGTGAAAATTGGTTCTATAGTACAAAAAACAATACAAAAGTTTCAAGAAGAAAAGAACTCAGTTGAAAAAATATGCTGTTCCATCGGTACGACTTACAGCTCAACCTCTGCCCGACGAAATTTTACGTGATTTCCCTCTGCATGTGTATCGCACTCCTTCAATTATTGATGAAGTACGCAATTCAGGAATAGAAGGTGAATATCCTTATCCTTATAATATAAAACCAAGAGGATTTCTTAACTCTTAATTTACAATCCCTATGCTTCCCTAGGTGACTTTGAAAGTTAAGTTTAAATCAAAAAATTGCTCTGGTCATTAAATCAATGACATCTCATTAAAAAGTTATTCGTTTCAAATGTAATTACAATAAGTTTATGAATACAAATAAACTTACGATGTAAGAAAAAAGAAGCCTTCAACGAACGCGACGCAATTTCCGCCATTTTGTTTGATTGAATGAAAGATTAAGAGGCCGATTTGATTTTTATCACCATCAAAAAAGTTTACAAATAAAGAGAATATAAATAAAACTGATAAAACTAGCGTTTTTTTTAGCGTTTACAAACTGGCCCCTGTTGTGAAGAAAGTAAGTTCTTTCTGAAAATCCAAATTAACAAAGGTTTCTATGGCCCCATACGCGCTTTTGAATCAAAGAAAAGATAACCATATTATTATCTCTTTTTTTACAGTTTTGCGCCATGGATAAAGAAGGAGAGAAACGAAAGAAAATTAAAGAAAATTCTATAGAAAAAGAAAACATCCGCGTAAGTGTCGACTATCTATTTATATTACCTAGCTATTCTTTATTACTTTGGAAGATTTTCCCTGTAGACTAAATCACCAGTAGGTAGGTACTGATTTTCTGGAGCAAAATAGATTCTGTGTTTGATTTGGCACTTTTAGCCGTCTGTCTGGGACGGTCGCTGTGTATTTGATAGTAGTTACAAACCTTGTTGGAGGCCTAATAGCTGTGCCTATGAGGCTGTTTAAAAACTAGACACTATGGTAACTCACACAACAAGTCGATCACACAACAAGGAGATCTATCTACCTATCTTTTTGCCCGCTGGTTTCTCCCTAGTCAAAAGTACGGTTTTTCCCATGGGAATTAAGTATTTTCTTGTAATAATGGAACCGCAAACGTTTCAAACGCCTTCTCAATATATCCATACAAAACGCGAGAATCATTGTTGAGAAATCAACCAATACCAAAATCGATTCCTTGGCGTTTCGGGAATTTGATGTTTCTTGTCAGGCAGCTGACGATTTGAACTTAAAAAGTATAACAATTGTGCCCCTGGCAAATGACTTAAAATGTTAGAAAAATAATTTGTGCACAATAGCTGCACGTTCAGTAGCATTGCTGACTGAGTCGCATTAAAAAAATACAACAAATGGCTTTGCTTATGATCAATTAAGTAATAGGTTTTGTAATAGTTTACTAGTGAATAAATTCAATAAATATATTAGTAGAAGTTTATTAGAAAAAAATAATTATCTATTTTTTTTTAAATGCCTTTAGTTATAAAAAGCCCATTAAACCTAAAATAATGAGTTAATAAAAACATTTTTAGATGAAGTATTTTGGTCCGTATTAAAGGCAACCATGATTCCAAAGGTACGCTTTGGAATCATGGTTGATGACACCCATTAGAGGTGTAGATCCAAATTCACCAGAAGACCGCTATACATTGTGGCACTGCTCTGAACGGAATGTCATTGAGCGTACAAATAGCTACTTAAAAGGGAATTTCCGGTGTCTAGGGCTTGACCGAAGACTGAACTACGATCCAAAAAAGGCATCAGATATAATTTATGCCTGCATTTCCCTCGTTTCAGCTCAGAAGCGGGACGGACCTACCTAGCTCAAAATTACTCGCGACCATATATGGTTATCTTAATTCCTATTGATTCGCGGCGATGGCATGATGGCATGTTTTCAAAACCGCGAAAACATGTCGAACGACTTGATACCCATACGACAGGAGAAGAATTACCATATATGGTCACCTAGCTTTCTATTGGCCCGCGGCGAAACACGACCGCCGCCTGGCCAATCCCGTGATAGCCCGCGCACGGTTCGTCCGGACCCCGTTATTTGGTAACAAAATTATTTGTTAACAAAAGCAAGTTTCTTAAGCAATCTTTTGAACAAGGAAAGATTTATTTTGCAGCTTAGCAAGCGACTGAATAACGAGGGGATAAGCTCGTTAACAGCGAACGATGACGCAGATATGCTCATTGTTCATACGGCAATAGAAGAAGCCGAAAGAAATGAGAATGTCGTAGTGGTTGGGCAAGACATAGATCTGTTGGTTCTTTTCTTTTACTGGGTCTTACTCCACTACGTAAGAATATATTCTTGCTGAAAGAGGGCCAAGGGAGTGTAAACAAGAGACTTTATAGCACCCGAAGCTTAATAGAAGGAAATGTGGTCGAAAATTGCAGGGAATCGATCCTCTTTCTGCATGCCATAAGTGGTTGCGATACTTCTTCAGCATTCTACGGCAAAGGAAAAGTTCAGTCTGTTCTGCTTGGTAAAAAGATCGACTTGCAAGAAACGATAAACGTTTTCAATAACCCGCACACGAACAGGTAAAAGAAGCGGGAGAAAGATATATTCTTGCCTTATATGGGGCTAAGCAAAGCGAGAAAAGTTTAAACGAGTTACGATACGTCCATTTCAACAGATATGTGGGTCTGACGAACAATACGGTGATATTATCAAAGTTACCACCTTCATCAGGAGCAGCTTTTCAGCATTCAATGCGTACTTTTCATCAAGTACAATTATGGCGAGGAAACGAATTGAACCCAGGAAACGGGTTGGAAAAATAATAACAACTTTTTATCACCCATATACAACGTGTAACAGAAAGGGTATATGCATCGTGAAATGTGTGAATCCACCCATGAAACTGAACAACTTTCCCTAAGGAACATAGGTCGAAAAACGAAAAAAAAAAAAATTTGACCATCCATACAAAATGCATCAGCTGACAGCGCATTTAGTATGGGAAGTCAAAACGTTTTTTTCGTATTTGGACCTATCTTCTTCTTCTTCTTCTTCTTAGCGAGTGGATTTTCGAGTCGATCAACGACCCGATAAACCCTGGTGTCAGAGTTTTTCAAACCGCCTAGTAGCACAGCTATAGGCCTCTGACATGATTTCAGTAACGACCACTATCAAAGACAGCGACCGGGACCGACGGCTTAACGTGCCCTCCGAAGCACGGAATCTTTTTTCTTTTCGGACAATCAGGTGATTCAGCCTGCAATGTCCTAACCAAACTGGGGAAAACCTCACAAAGTGATAAATTGACAAATATCAACTTTGTATTCCCCCCCTGGGAATCGAACCCAGGACCTCCGGATCGTAAGCCCACGGCTTAGACCACTAGACCACAGTGGTAGGCAATGGTTGCACATGGTGGAACAACGCAATCCAGCTTTGACACATCCACATCTTTTTCTGCAGCTGCAAGATACTATTTTGAGTATCGACTGTGGAGCTGGTGATTTTGTGGTATACAACATGTAACAGAAAGGGTACATGCATCGAGAAATGTGTAAATCTACCCATGAAACTGAACAACTTTCCCTAAGGAACATAGGTCTAAATAAAAAAAAAAATTTGCCTTCCCATACTAAATACTCTATCAGCTGATGCATTATGTATGTCGTTCGCATTTTTTTTTTTTCGTATTTCGACCTATGTTTCTTAGGGAAAGTTGTTCAGTTTCATGGGTAGATTCACAGATTTCTCGATGCATATATATACCCTTAATGTAATCATGTCGTATGTTTAGAGAATTATTTTAATTCAAGCTAGTGAATGATATTCAATGATGTGATAAACTTTTATAATCAGCTCAAAACACCCTTTTATATAATACTACACACGATAGGATTCAGAATATTTTTTTTAAGTTTCCCAAACAAAATAAACAAACGTTTTTTTTTAATGTTCAGTCACAAAAAATATGCCAATCATTGTTAAAGTGCAATATTGATAGCGGTCTACAAAATCGAACTGATCCTATGTGCTTTATTATTGACCCCGTACTGTAATTGTAATAGATGACCGATGAACCCTGGTATCAGAGGTTCACTGAAGTCTCGATTCTGCTCGTCCATCAAGGTGATAGATGACCGAATGAACCCAGGTGTTAGATGTTTAAGAAAATCGATCAACCCGGTGTCAGAGGTTTAAACAACCTCATAAACCCTGATAGCAGAGAGGTTCAAAGAGTGAGATAACAGTTTTTTCCTACTTAGCGTATGTTATTTAAGCAAAAAAAGAAAATAATGTGTTAATTAGTAATTTTAGTTCTTTTTAATAGCCATTCAAAAATTGGTTTTAAAAGGCTCACTTGTTACAAAAACTTTGTAAGTCAATAAGGCCCGTATTTATAATCAGCTCTCAAGAGTGACAGCGAGTTTGAGTTTGAATCAGAAATGTCATTTCAGTACAAAATGGCCTGTCAAATCCACACTTAATATTGCTCTCAATCTTGAGATCGTTTTATAAATACGAGCCTAAAAAAAATAACAGATAATACTGGCAAGTAGTTATGTTTTCAATAATACCATACAGCTTCTTACATTTAAATTTTCAGTTTACAATCCCAAAATCCCAGGATTGTTAAAGGTGACCAGGATTAGATCCTCTATATTTATCTGAATAGCCCAACCCAACCCCTTCTTTCCAAATCATAGTTGAACTTATTTTGGAGCAAACAAACTAATTTTCTTTTTTGTAGTGACTCATGGCAATCATAATCATGAATTTTGTAGGTGAATTACCAGCAGTAAGCTATAACAGCTTTTAATTTAATTAAGAAAATTTACCAACTATTTGAGACCGCCTCAATGCTGACAGGCCTGACCTAAGAAGAGGAAAAAGAGTTTTCTACAAATCTAGCAGACAACAGAAAGCACCTCAAGTTTTGGAATGAAGAAATGATTTCAATTTTTGGAAATATTGAGTATTGGTGCAAAACAAAGGCCACTATCACAGAATAGTTGGACAGAAGATTGTCAAACTGCAGTTTGTGAAGAAATTTTACAACATTTTATCACACTTTAGACATTGCGTTTTACCAACCACATAGCCTTTAGCTAATGCTTCTAACTAAAACACAATGACCATGTATTTTATTTAATGCAGTAAATTTTCACCAAGACTATAAAGAATAACCAATCTGAGAACAATATGGATATTGTACCTTCGGCTAACAAACAGTTTCCAATAGATCAGCTTGATTTACACATGATTGAGGAAAAAGTATTCACTACAAAAATTCTCCCTTTCTAACTATGGAGTTCAATTCAACCAAACCAAAGCTAAACAAAATAGACGCTACAAGCGGCACCTCTCATTCCATCTAGCCAGGCAGCTGGCTGGCAGTCCAAAAAAGGATTTTTATTGTAGATCTCCTAATTGCACTTGTGAACTTATGTATTTTGTATGGAAAATTAATAGAAAGAAACCACTGAAAGAAACTGGGCGGATTGTTTGATTGTTTTGTTTGTGCTGCGTGTCCGCGTGGTTGTTTCGTTTCGTTAACATTTTTTTTATTTCTCCCAAATGTGCTTGCAAAAAGTCAAAGCCTATGCAGCCAGTTCCTAGATTTGTTCTCATTGGTGCGCTTTCAACTTGCGATTTCTAGCAGTGTAGGCTTAAGGGGCCCCGACACGATCAAACGGTTTGAGTCAAACCTTACGTGTTTGATGCAACCGTTTGAGCCAAGTTTGAGCGGTTTGAACGGTTTGTCAAACCGGCAGTTTGGTTCGGTACGCCGTCGTAATAAGACGTTAATGTCCTGCATAAAAAATTTGAAAAAAAAGAAAACAAAAAGAATTTGGTCCAAAGAATGATTGTATTGGTATGTTACTGCTCACTGTTCGTCACACACAAGCTCACGCTACAAAATCCAACGAAAACCCAAGCAAAACTAAGCCCTTGTGGCGTTATAACAGCCACTCGTAGTAATAAGTTAGCTTGTAAGATTACTGGCACGATGCCATCTACCGCCGAGTAACTGATCTACTTGTAGCTACATCGATTCTTGCTCTATGTACATTCAGTCTTTCTCTATGCTCGTTCTTGCACTCGTTCTTCTACTCATTCATACTCACTCACAACACTTTCCCGTAGCTATCCTACTAGACGCACGTCCGCTTATGCGCTGCGCCCATCTCGCGGTAGACCGGCAATTCTTCGTTGTGCTCGCGAACACATATACTTACTGTGAACTCCGTAATCGTGTTAAGTTAAGATTGACAGGTGTGTCAGTGAGAATAAACTTATGTTATAACCGGAACTGTGGTTTCTCTCCTCACGTCACCTGTCCCTAAAGTGGTGACCCCGAAAGGAGCCTGCGAGGAACGCCAGCACGTTTTCGTCTCATCTCAGCATCACGCTCGCGGAGGCACGAGCCCGCGAGCTGTCACAGCAGGCGACAGCAGCGTCCCTAGTAGCGAGAGCGACTCCACAGCGCATCAGGAGGTACTCCGGGCGCTCCGCACATTCATCCACTACCGGAGGCACGAGGGGGCAGAGCCCCGCGACACGTCCTCGTACGAGCGGGCACACTGCCAGCGCTCCCGGCAACGTTTTCATCCCCCACCCGACGATCGGCATCGAAAAGACTCCGGGTGTTTCCCCCCCTCGCAACGCAAGCGCATCAAGTGGCAGAGTCTCGCGACAAGTCCCAGCACGAGCGGGCGCGCAGGCCGCGTTCCCGGCATCGACAGGTCGAACTGAAGTAGCACTGAAAGGAAGCATAGACGCCGACGTCGGTTCAACCAACGAAAAATTCACCCAGCATAAAGCGCCATTTTTCTTTCAAGAAACGTGTATTTCCATTGATGGTAGCGCCCCCTTCGCACCAGACGGTGAGAACGCGGAACTACGCGGCTCGGACAGCAACGGAAACGGAAAAGACCGGCGCGTTTCGTTCGTGAGTAACAAACACACGTCATGTTGACAGGTAACCTGCACATATTCTAATTCGACGAACTTGTGACGAAGTGAACTGAAATTCGGGACGCAAAAAAACTTAGTTTTATAGTTCATTGTTGTTTTCACCGGCTACCATCGCACTAATACTGTAAATTAAACTTAACCTGCTATGCTCATAAAGTATATGTTGTTTAACCTACAAATTTTTGTTGTGTTGTGAGTATGAATGAGTAGAAGAACGAGTGCAAGAACGAGCATAGAGAAAGACTGAATGTACATAGAGCAAGAATCGATGTAGCTACAAGTAGATCAGTTACTCGGCGGTAGATGGCATCGTGCCAGTAATCTTACAAGCTAACTTATTACTACGAGTGGCTGTTATAACGCCACAAGGGCTTAGTTTTGCTTGGGTTTTCGTTGGATTTTGTAGCGTGAGCTTGTGTGTGACGAACAGTGAGCAGTAACATACCAATACAATCATTCTTTGGACCAAATTCTTTTTGTTTTCTTTTTTTTCAAATTTTTTATGCAGGACATTAACGTCTTATTACGACGGCGTACCGAACCAAACTGCCGGTTTGACAAACCGTTCAAACCGCTCAAACTTGGCTCAAACGGTTGCATCAAACACGTAAGGTTTGACTCAAACCGTTTGATCGTGTCGGGGCCCCTTAAGCCTACACTGCTAGAAATCGCAAGTTGAAAGCGCACCAATGAGAACAAATCTAGGAACTGGCTGCATAGGCTTTGACTTTTTGCAAGCACATTTGGGAGAAATAAAAAAAATGTTAACGAAACGAAACAACCACGCGGACACGCAGCACAAACAAAACAATCAAACAATCCGCCCAGTTTCTTTCAGTGGTTTCTTTCTATTAATTTTCCATACAAAATACATAAGTTCACAAGTGCAATTAGGAGATCTACAATAAAAATCCTTTTTTGGACTGCCAGCCAGCTGCCTGGCTAGATGGAATGAGAGGTGCCGCTTGTAGCGTCTATTTTGTTTAGCTTTGGTTTGGTTGAATTGAACTCCATAGTTAGAAAGGGAGAATTTTTGTAGTGAATACTTTTTCCTCAATCATGTGTAAATCAAGCTGATCTATTGGAAACTGTTTGTTAGCCGAAGGTACAATATCCATATTGTTCTCAGATTGGTTATTCTTTATAGTCTTGGTGAAAATTTACTGCATTAAATAAAATACATGGTCATTGTGTTTTAGTTAGAAGCATTAGCTAAAGGCTATGTGGTTGGTAAAACGCAATGTCTAAAGTGTGATAAAATGTTGTAAAATTTCTTCACAAACTGCAGTTTGACAATCTTCTGTCCAACTATTCTGTGATAGTGGCCTTTGTTTTGCACCAATACTCAATATTTCCAAAAATTGAAATCATTTCTTCATTCCAAAACTTGAGGTGCTTTCTGTTGTCTGCTAGATTTGTAGAAAACTCTTTTTCCTCTTCTTAGGTCAGGCCTGTCAGCATTGAGGCGGTCTCAAATAGTTGGTAAATTTTCTTAATTAAATTAAAAGCTGTTATAGCTTACTGCTGGTAATTCACCTACAAAATTCATGATTATGATTGCCATGAGTCACTACAAAAAAGAAAATTAGTTTGTTTTGCTC
>JARACY010002378.1:0-43553 GCA_029255725.1 Scrobipalpa atriplicella | reverse complement strand
GGATATATTAGAAGGTAAACAATATTGTAACGCAGATTGTAACGTTACATCATTAGACTCCGTGGGTTGGCTATTTTCTTATACCATTGGTTGGCTTATCGTGTGACGCATGTGTGACTTAACAGTTTTCCTTCTATCTTTACAGGTTTAGTACAGTTTACAGAGCGAGTTCACGATACAGAAGGTCTGGATGAAGAAATAGCTCGCCTACACCTTGTTATTCGCAGTCATTACTTGTCCAATGACTCTGTCAGCTCTTTAATGGAAATGCTCACAAATGATTAATTTCTTATTATTCTGATTCAATAAAAAATCGTTTCAATTAGCAATGATATTATGTTTCGACTAGCTTCATTATTATTTAAGTATCTTTTATACTAGTTTGCTTATGAGTTTTCTATACGGCTGAAACCACAGGCATTAATTATTAAAAATAAGACTTTGGCTGTATAGGCTATGTCACTTGCCTCTTCCATTAGGAACTTTTAAAAAAAGAAATATTTAGTAGAATAATTTTTCTGAAGACTAGGCTGCATGGGCTCAAGCTCCTTATAATATAGTTTTATTTACATTCTCTTTGGGGAAAACGTTAAAAAAAAAAGAATAATTTTTATAGTGATTTTTACTTTATTCCTGTTTTTATTTTATATTTCCTAGAAATCCTAGAAATGAACAAAAAATGAGTTAAGATCTAGTCGATAATATTCATATCTTAACTAACCCCATTTAACAAATTAGGTAAACTTAACTTACGACATAACTGAACTGAATAAAGGTAACCTATGGTAAGTCTTTGAACCCATACAGCATTGAACCCTATTTTGAGTTCTAAAAATAGAATGTCTCTTGAGTGGAGCACTCGAGGATTAGTTAAGTTCATAATAGTATTTAAAATTACATATTCACCTTTTGAAAAAACGAAATGTGGAGGTAAAAATGAGGTGATATATTTTCAATAATTATTTAATTTTCAGATCATAAATGATTCCTGATCGCCATGTCATCACCATCAAATATATCAGTTGACCAAGTCCGTCAGATCCTGTCTGAAGTGATAGAGGCTCTGGAATCCCGGGACTATGCTTCGAAGCTGGATGAAGCCAAAGAAGCCGCTGGAAATGAAATGCTGAAGATGATGCAAATTGTCTTCCCAATGGTTGTTCAGATTGAAATGGAGATTATTAAGAGGCATGGATTTAGTAATTCTAGAGAAGGTGAGATGATAGTACAATAAGCATAAATAATTTGGTACTAGTATGATATGAGCACATGTTACTCACTCATGACCATGAGATACCCAAGTCTATTTCCATGTCAAAATCAGTACAATTCTACCCTCTATAATTTACATAAGTGCACTATTACCTTTCTCTTGAAGAAGGGTATCTTAGACTCCACATGTCTCAATATTAGACTCTCCCTTATAGTATAGGTAATTTATCAATAATTTACATGACATTGGCAGAATTTTCATAAACACTATTCATAAAATTTGATTTAACAATTTCCAGGAGTAGTCCAGTTCACCCAGGTGGTGCGGGAGATGGAGAGCCTGGACTCGGAGGTTGCTCGTCTACATGCCCACATCCGCAGCCACTACCTGCCCCCTGTCTCTATCAGCTCCACTGTTGACACTTCTCTGTAACGTGGTGAGTATAAGTAACTTATGCATTTCTGGTGGAATAGTTTGACGTATCTCAGGTGCGTATGCACTGCTTTAACATGTCGGAGGTTCAACACATTTTTTAACCCAACATTACTGACAGTGAAAAAATGTGTTTAACCTTACCACACTATAGATTTAGGTTCTTTTCTTTCAACTACCTGCTCGCACTCACAGGGGAAGCTTTTAGTTTTATATTTTATAATTTGTTTTCTAATCTTAACAAAAAATGTGTATACCTAAAACAAAGTTTTATAAGACAAATCTGATTTTATTATTTTTACTTTGTTTTAGGTATTTGCAGACCATCATCATTCAAAAGTTTTTACAACTTAGATAATAAAATGACTGAATAAGTATTATTTTAAGGTATATTCATTTGCTTTGTATTTTCTTTATGATTAATTTATAATATTAATAAATTATTTATTGGAAATACTAATGGTTTATTTCAAATCATCTGCATATCTGCATACATTATAAGTTGTATATCTGCCATTTTATTTTAATTATTGCTTTTTTGCACTTAGCGGCAAAGGCGGCCTTATCTTTTTCCTAAAACAAACTCTACCAGACAAACTTTACTTGGATAAAAAAAAAAAAAAAAGTTAAAAGAAAATAAGCAAAGAATAAAACTAATATAAAAGAATGGATGTTATGTATAAAAATATTGATTTATTATATTATGTGATTATGTGCTATTGATCTTGACTCTAGTCTAAATATTATTCTGAACAACTTGAATATTCAAAATATTGCGAAGTAGGTATACTAGCGAGCATATGCCAGTGCTGTGCTGGTATCACTGTGCATTGTAAACAAAATGTTCATAAAAGATAAGATGGTGTGTATGTGGTGTGTACAGTGCATACTACTTTACTTCTAGCACAGTTTACTAAGATTAGTATGTTGACTACTATTACTGAGAGAGATAGGATCAACCATTTTATAATTTTGCCTCATATTCGTAAATAGGTGGCTAAATAAATTAGCACAACTATAAGAATTCTTTTTCTATAGAGTCGACATTGTGGTGAGAATTGAAGGTGATAGTATTCTAGTCTAGTATTCTATGACTAAAACATGAAGCCACTTAAGGAAAGTATTTGTGTAGTGATATCACAGAGTCTATTTTCCTACATTGTTAGGTAAGCTTATCACAAGGAAAATTTAGAGTACCTATTCGTTTATTATTATGTTTAATAAATATTATAGTGATAGGAAATGGTAGCTACACAGTACATGTGCTGAAAAATTGGATATTAATTTTAATTAATTCAATGTGTTCTTTTTCAGAAATCTTGAAGGCAAGAATCTCAAGAAACAGTTCAATAAATTATTGATGATGTTATGAAGACTATTTCAAGTGAATAGTGATAAAGTGAATCTCAAGGACTTCAGAATGCCGAAACGAAGGTATAAATATATAGTTGTAGCTCTTATGCTATTGTGTGTGTATAACTTTTTTGGAGTTGGCGATTACATACATGCCAAGAATTTTGATGATGAATTCGACTACCCAATGAACATCGATCTAAAACCCGTTATCAAAGATCTACTCGCAGGGAAAAAACCTCCTATAGAACCTATCAACTTCTACCCTTATAGGTTTCTAACAAACTCAGGGAAATGCAACACTATTGAGAAATTAGATCTGTTTATTGTAGTCAAATCTGCCATGAATCATTTCGGACATCGCGACGCCATCAGACAGACGTACGGACAAGAGAACTTGGTCCCGGGTACGATAGTTAAAATCCTATTCTTTCTTGGGACTGATTACGAATCTCCGAAATCGAGAACTCAGAAACTCATCGAAGAAGAAATGGCGAAATACAAAGATATAATTCAAATGAATTTCCATGATAGTTATTTCAACAACACCATCAAGACTATGATGTCATTTCGCTGGGTCTTCGAACACTGCTCGACGGCGGACTTTTACCTATTTACAGACGATGACATGTACATCTCCGTTACTAATCTCTTGGATTACGTGCACGACCAGACCGACTCACGCAGCAACAGTATAGTCGAAAGCCAGGAGACTGACAGAAACAAACGTATGTTTACTGGTTACCTCTTCGAATCTACACCACAGCGGTTTAAAACCAGCAAATGGCGGGTGTCTTTAGCTGAGTACGCGTGGGACCGCTGGCCGCCCTACGTCACCGCTGGAGCGTACATCGTATCCAACTTGTCTATGAAAGAAATTTACGTCGCTAGTTTCTACGTGAAACATTTCAGATTCGATGATATTTACTTGGGTATTGTAGCAAAGAAAATAGGAATGAAACCTACACACTGCCCGGGTATTTACTACTATAAGAAGAAGTATAGTAAAGAGGGGTACAGGGATGTGATAGCATCGCACGGATATTCAGATCATGATGAACTTATTAGAGTATGGAATGAAATGAACAATAATAATCTCCCCTGATTTTAATACTTAGGTAGTGTGTTTTTCACTGCCATATGAATTGAGTGGTCTTTTGCATACATACATACATAAAATCACGCCTGTATCCCTAATGGGGTAAGCAGAGCAAAAACTACCTAAACATAGGTTGTTCCGCCACGTCTGACAAGTTTCGAAGGTTAATACAGATGATGATTATGTATATTGCTATAGTGACGGGTTGTCAGCCCATCGCCTAAATTGCAATACACTGAAACCCTCGATTCCCTTAGCTGATATTTACAGCATGCACACACATAGTTTTTTAAGTATATTCTGTTCCTTTGTTATTGGCATGTTTTGGTTTTGAACCGACTTAAATCATCTGATAGAAATGATCTTTAGAAAATTAGTCTTATTATTTTATGTACTTACATAACTCTTCTATAGGAGCCTTATTTTTAAAACTTTGATTGTGATGTACAGTGGGCAGCAGGTCGAGTTACCACTTTGGCGGACCAATTTATACTGGCTATTCAGTATAACCAGGTAGTTATAATTATAACCAGTTTATATTGGTCCGTGAAATGTATAACTCGACCTGATGCCCACTGTACATATACATTGTGTAGGTGATAAACTGATAAGGATAGTACACATATATAGCAAATAATATCATTGTCGGATCGGCTACGCATTGTACAAAAAATTGATTTAGAATTGAAAGTTTCATAAATATGTGGGTTCCATACTCAACTCATGAGGTTGTTAGACTTAGTTTATTATGTGACCTGTAGATTATTTTTAAGATACGCAATCTTAGTATACCGATAAGTAAGTAGGTAAAGTATTTAATGTAAGTTAAGAAACATTAAGCTTAACCTCTTTCCTAGGATCAAATCTGTTGTGTTAAATATAATAGATTTTTTTTTAAGAAACGCAATCTTAGTTTACCGATAAGTTAGTAGGTAAAGTATTTAAAGTAAGATAAGAAACATTAAGCTTAACCTCTTTTCTAGGATCAAATCTGTTGTGTTAAATATAATATAAATCTTTATTAATGCTCAAATATTAATCAGTTAATAACATAGAAGTGGTAATGGTAATATTTCGGTTTACTTCTTTATACACAAAGAAGAAAATACATGTGATTGTTACTTTTGAAACAAAGTAATTTTTTTTGTACCATTATTGAAGTGAAAAATTTAAAAATAAACTATTGCAATAATATAAAAGTGCATTTTATTTCATAACAAGTAAATAACAATATCAATATACATAAGTATAGTATATTCTTAATGGTGTAAATAATATCAATAAATTGTACGTATTTGCTATGTTTAAAAACATGGCACCTTCAACTAGAGAGAACTTATTTTGGTCATTAATGCTAGTTTAATTGGGATAAAACTGTTGACTGCTGGTGGTAGAGGTGGTACAACCCGATGGTAGCAACCCCTTTGTTGCTCAACCAACAAAACTGAGCAACTAAGAAAAAGAAATTCGTCTAGGAAACGAAAAAAGTAACATTTTATTTTTTCGTTTCCCAACTTGGGGAAGCTAAAATAGCTTTTCTTTCCTGAAAGAATGAACGTTGTTATTGTAAGTTTTGTTGACTGAGCAACCCCTTTCAGTTAACGGAAACGTAGTGTATTTATATTATCTTTGGTTAACGGGACACCGTCCCTTACACCTGTTATAATATCATGTAGCGCATCCCACTTCTGACACCCTACTTCCCTACAAATATTAGGCATTTTAGGGGTTTTTACTACGATTTATTTGTTTTCAAGTTCTCTATTAATATAATAACCGCTTAAAATGAAACCCTACTTCTGGTCGAGCTCCTTGAAGACGTAGGTGATCTTCATGATGGCGAGCCACAGGTCCTCGTCGCTGATCTCGCGATGCAGCGTGAAGCGGAGCGTCTTGCTGTTGAAGTTGATCCCCTTCACTATCACGCCCTGATCGTCCTCCGTCTTGCAGTCGCCCTGGGTCACAAGTTTACAAGGAATGTTCAGAAACAGCAAAAATTACCTACATTATACAATATAGGGAGTAAAAAAATTTGCTGATCAAGCTTTAGGGCTTGATACTACCCATGAAACTGAACAACTTTCCCCAAGGAACATAGGTCGAAATATGAAAGAAAAATTGGCCCTCCCATACAAAATGGCTCAAGCCGCTGACACCATTTCTATGGGAGATTCGTGATTCGTTTCTGGATACGGACATACTACTTTTTACCTCGGGAAAATATCTCGTGGCTCTTACTACAAATGGGATCGAAACATGATGCTTAAAACCACGATAGCCATAATAACAAATAGTACTAACTTGCGTCTCTGCCAGCGAGACTTGCGCCAGCCGCTGCAGCACATCATCAGTAGTGAGTGAGCTGGTCTCCGAGATCTTCACCAGCACGATGTTGGTGTGCTGGTTGTCCACGTCCACGGAGAACGTCTTCAGGAACAGCCCTTCTATCACTGGAACAATGACATGTATTTACGTAAAAAACTGAAACTAAGTTTTCCCGATCGCGGTTTCTCTAGACAAAAATGTTCTCCCATGGGAATAAGATATTTTTGCGTAGTAAATTTAATCTAACAAAGTTCTGTCTATAGCGTCACTCTCTTCCCGCGTTTTTTGTGAAATTGCGACTTTCATCTCGCTATTCGAAAACGTAATGACTGGTGTGATGATGAGAAAATTTCCTAAACTTTGTACACCAGTGGACTTGGTGGCTTGGGTGGTTATGTCAAACTGAAACAATTAAAAACACATTATAGAAATAGAACAGCGGTTGCAGTCGGGTAATAAATTAATGTGATTTACCCTTAGCGAGTCTGAAGGCGCGCTTGTGGTCGAGAGCCAGCAGTGGGACAACCTCATCCAAGGCCACTATGGCGGCCGCCGCGATCACTCCCGCCTGCCGCATCCCCCCGCCCAGCATCTTGCGCAAACGACGCGCTCTGAAACATAACAAGTAACAGCACTTATTATAAAATATTTATAAAAAAATTAAATCTCACGCTCGCTTCGCTCGCCATATTTCATGATTATACCTCGATTAGTCAAGTGAAATATCGTGCTTGCTATGCTCGCCTTTTAAATTAATGTACCTCGATCAATATTGTTAAATCTCTTGCTCGCTACATGTGCAGCTGCAGGAAATGTTACGTACTGCTGTATAAAGTGATAGGAGCCCACGAGGGCGGAGCCGACGGGCGCGGACAGCCCCTTACTGAAGCAAACGGACACACTGTCGCAGTCCCGCGCCACTCTCGCGGGCGATTCCTTCAGGTATTCACACGCGTTGAATAAGCGCGCGCCGTCCATGTGGAGTAGTAAGGAGTGTTTCTTGCATACTTCCGAGACAGAGTCCAGCCATTTTAATGGGAGTACCTGGAGTATGTAAAAATTATAATTTGATTTTTTTACAATTTCAGAGTATGGCTAAAGTACATGAAATCTAGCCTATGTTGTTTTCGGTTAGTGCACAAGGTATGGGCAATGAGAGAGTTTGGTGTATGGTATTTGTATGATTATTATATATTGCTATTGCTACATGTTTTCACACTGAGGAAGCCTCGAGTGCCTGTATTGGCTTTAACAGAGTAGTGTGACCTTGGGTTAGAAGCAGATATTAACACAGTATAGCATGCAAGTAAAAAAACCCAGCTACATTATTACCTTACCACCACAATAGTTGTGTGTGTTCTCTACGCAGACGAGCGACGTGGTTGGTTCGTGGATGTCGGACCCTCGTATCCTCTGCTCCAGCTCAGCCAGGTTGAACGTGCCATCGGGTTTGTTCTTCAGAGTTGTTAGTAACACACCACCTAAGTGGGATGCGCCTCCTGACAAATAAATTACATGCAATCACAACTATAACCCTAGGCTAGGCAAAGCGTAAGTACGACCTCATAAAAGGTAAGTTTTGATTGGACGGTGTAATAAAAAAAAGAGGCATGATCAATTATTTTGGTATTTCCAACTCGGTTTTAGAAAAAACTTAGTCAAAGTTTCATGTCTTTTTATTCAAAAACACATTTCAAAAATAAATTATATGTGTTGGCAAATTAGTTAAGTTACTAAATCTACTATTTTTGTTTCATCTTATAACTAAAACTTATTTTAGAAACGAGATTTTCAAATAAAAAACATGAAACTTTGACTAAGTTTTTTCTAAAACCGAGTTGGAAATACTCTTATAGATTGTAAGTATTTGTGAAACATACATATTATTAAACATTTTTCTTTCAATCTAGTTTTACCAATATACCTATTGTGAGACGAATTCATAGAGTTCAAGCATTCCAAAATGGAAGCACAAAGAATTTTACTAAACATACCCTGCTCATATTTGAAGATATGAGTACAGTCACCAACTAAGGCTTCAGATCCTCTTTTGCTGCAATGAACCATGACTGAAAATTAAATTTAAAATTTAATAAACATTTTCAAAGTTTTTTATTTTACTTTATTAGAATAATAAATCAACTTACTGGCAATAAGGTTAGACATAGTCCCTGATGGTACAAACAGAGCGGCTTGCTTGCCCAGCAATGCAGCTATTTTAGTTTCTAAAGCATTTACAGTAGGATCCTCCCCGTAGACATCATCACCTATAGCAGAATTCACCATCGCATGTTTCATGGCTTTCGTGGGCTTCGTTACCGTGTCCGAACGCATATCAACTATGTGAGCCATGATTATAGTAAGTTTTATTCAAGATATATGCACACAGAACACAACCAACTTCGCAAAAGTAACCTTAATATATGGTTACACAACACTTATCAATTCAGGTTGACTGTCCACAGTTGAAGGCCGTTTTCATCAAAAGAACGTTCAATAGAGATAGATCTAAAGTTCTATTTGATAAAGTTTATCTCGCAGTTCAATACCTATACCGGCTTTTCCGGCTTTTATCAATGTTTACCTCGGACCTTGATAAGTAATTTGAAGAAGATAGCAAAATTAAAAATACACGTTCATCTTCAAGCTTGATACACGTTAGAGCACTTTTCAATTTTGTAGGGTAATAATTAGGATTTTGACAACTACTGTCACTCTGACGTCTATTCGTCGTTCGGATACACATAATAATTCTTTACGTATCATTAAATCCAATTCACATAATGATTACCACATGACATCCAAATGAAAGTAGAAAAAAAAAAATCTTAAACATTTTTAAGAAATAGAATTTATTTGCTCAAAAATATGGTAACATTAAAGATAGGTCATATATTGAAACATTAAAACCCTGGCTTTTATAGCATGCCCGGGAGGATATGCAGCTGGCACATTCTATGTTTTTCTATCAGGCCCAGTCCAGCACAGAAGAGTAAATGGAGCTAGCGACTTTCTCTAATCAGTGCAGTCCTGCACGTAGGTCCTGCATGGAAGTCCATACAAATATTACATATTCTATATAATCTATGAGACGATAATGCTCGCAGTGAGGACGCACCTCAAGCCATACAACCGGTTGTTGCATTGGGCATCATTTGAGGCCATGCTGACAGTGTATCCGATTTTTTTGTTCTCATTTATAAGTGTGTTTTGGTAATGACAGATGGCTCGGTAAATAATCTGATTCGTTGATATGCTTTACGTCAAGATCTGTCTGGGTTTGAACCAATCAGAATGCAGCAAAGCATTAACAATTCAAAAATTGATGTAACTGAAAACAAACTCCTAACGACAAAAAAGAGTTATCGGGTAGACGTTGTGCATTCATTTTCGCTATTTTTCTGTTAAAAAGTGACTTTTCTCCTTCTATTCGTTCTGTGAATACATGTGTTTTGTGTACTTTATACAGTCAATTATTTTCTTTACGTTTCTGTCGCGTCAAACAACTAAAAACGTCTACGAATTTTAGGCAAACTGTAGGTGATTTCGGGCGTCGACCGGTCCTCCCTCCTACTAGTGAATAACCGTCGCGCGACAGGCTCAGTTCAGTCTCACTCGTCATTTTGTCGGTATCAGCCCCGTGCGCAGTCACGGCATTAGCAAGGAACAAACAACGCGGCGGTGGCATTTTAGAGTGTTGTGAGGTGCAGTGTCGGTCACAGTGACCGTTTAATGTGGTATCCAGTGCCGGTGTTAGGTTATCTCGAGGATCGCGCGGCGTGATCGGGCGCGATGGTGGACATGGATAGGAACGACCCGGAGCTCCGGTACCTCTCGGTGGATCGGAACAGCTTCAACGACCCGGCCACCCAGGCGGAATGGACGCAGAAGCGATTGGTGTGGGTCCCCCATGAGACCCAGGGGTTTGTGGCCGCAGGGATCAAGGGGGAGAGAGGAGATGAGGTCGAGGTGGAAATCGCGGAGTCCGGGAAGCGGATGCTGGTGCCCATCGATGATATCCAGAAGATGAACCCTCCAAAGTTTGATAAAGTGGAGGACATGGCCGAGCTCACCTGTCTGAACGAAGCCTCAGTTCTGCACAACATCAAGGACAGATATTACTCTGGACTCATTTATGTAAGTATCTTACCAATAACTAACTGTTACAATTATTTAGTTGTTTAGTAACTTTACTTTCTTCAATATCTGACGCAAACTAATTTTAAACTTTGATTTAGCCGGACACATGCTGATAAGATAATCAAATAGGTATTGTTTTCATTCCATATTTTAGAATTATAAGGAAAAGTCTATCTATATTCTATTCATCTTCATTTTCAGGTGACCATTATCCTAATTATTATTCACATAAAATCATCAAATTACATTTACATTCTTACTTTTCTTATCAACAAATAAACAACTTAACAATTTCATCCTGAAGTGACCATACTAATAATTGCCCTTATATCACTAAACCCGGTATCCTTATGCTATAAAAACTAGTCATAAAGTACATAATTGCATGTAAAGTAAATGCGAGTTTTTAAAGGTTTGAGGTTAGGTTAGGGTGACTCATACACAATCTTAACATAAGGTGAAGTGAAGTCATTACAAACATACTTTTTTGGTAAATGTATGTTGTTTTAGGTTCTTAATTCTTATGTTAGTTTCTGTGTGGGTTTTGAGAGATCTTGAACATGAATTGAGTTTAATTTTAATAATAATGAAGTAAACTTTTCTACTTCTTGTTCAAAATAATTAACTAAACCATCTTCATTTATATTTCTAACATGACCTTGTACAGAAATACGGGTTGCCGTATTGATTTTCTATAATTGCAGCAAGCTTTTTGTACGATAGATAAATGTGAAAAAACATCTTTTAATCTTCTTGACCTGCTCAAATTAGGTATAATTTCATTGTTAAAAAACTTCAGATGCTAATCAATTCAAATTTTATGTTAATGCAGCAATTTCATATTCTAAATAACTAGTAATTTTTCTTTCATATTCGAAGAAACTGGTTATTTTTTATAAATCATTTTAGAAATTATACCTACCTTTGTCATCCCAAGTTAACACATTTGCCATTTTGATAAAATTTCTTAATTTTTTTTGTTCCAAGAATATATTACAATACAACACACTTTGCTACAATCATAAGTCATGAAATGATGTATTGAAATAGTTTTATTTAAATTAATTAAAAATGTTATGTATATCTGCTATGTGTAACCATACAACTAGCGGAGTTCTATGAAGCCATTTTTAGCTTCTTATATTTATCTTAATCTTATCAGTTTGCTAATCTGCTTGTTATTTTGGCTCGAAGATTATGTCCTACCATTTCTGAATTTAACAAGATGTTTCTAATCAGGTATTCCTAAAATAGTAAATACCAGCTAACCACATTTTTAGCTCTTTTTTCATTTTCCTTTGGCTTAACACCATACAGTTTACCTGTAGTTGAATGAGTTTATAACTTTACACACATAAAAAAATTGTTGATCTAACTTTTTTTTTACTTTCTTCGAGGAACTTAGATCAAAATAAAAAATAATAATTTGGGGCTCCCATACAGATGGAGACAGTCTTTTTGTATGGGAGAGAGGTCCATAATTTTTGGATAATGGAACATTCTACTGTTTTTTTTATTTTTTTATTCCTTGATTGATAAATGTAGTAAAATAAATATCATTCTTATGTTGCATACAAGTATGGCTAACACGCATTTTTATGCTGATGCGCGTATTGTTATTCAAATTCGCTCTATTTTGCAGCTCATTTACTCACCAACATTGATTAATGGCCTCAAATAAGTAGGTACATGGTCTGGCCAAGTATTTTGAAAGAACTGCTATCTCATGTAAGTGATTTGTTAGGGGAATGTTTTGTATCTTTGGAATTCTAGCCACATTTAGGTATTTGTACATATTAGGCTAGTTATTCAACATAAGTGGTCTCTGTGACCTCTACGCAATTTTTTATCAGCTTATATGCCCATATTTATATTAACTCTTGACAACTTAATAAAGACAGCTTCAATACTGTATTCTAGGTATAATCATAACTTGACACATAATTACTAGTTGCTGACAAATCTGCTCATTGGAAAGGACAGCGGGCGAGAAGCAATAGTGCCAAATATGGTGATGCCATATGGTCACAGGCCAACTTATTGCTGGTAGATTTCATGTCTGCAAGTAGGTTACTTGCCCAAGTATCGCCATTCAAAGTTAAAGCGACTCACGACATGTAGTGACTCAATGTTTTATTACTTACCTATTGATCTCACCTTTTTTTGCAATTTCTGATGATAACTATTCTATTTTCCTTTTATTTTTTCAAGATATTATAATTTCATCTTATGTCATATAAGTTTATCCTGAACATCCTTGATTAGGTGGTCATTCTCTATACATGTTTACAGGGTACAGGTGTAAAATATCTAATCAAGGTAGTAGGTACCTTTTGAAAAGTTTTGAACATAACAAATCTTCGAAATGTTAGCTAGTATAGGGTGGTTTGTGCAAATACTATCAAATAAGAATTAACCTAATCTAAAGTTCTTTTAGACTAAACTTGGTATTTAATTTAACCTGACAGTTATCCTTTAACCCATCATGGTTACAAGTTTCTTGTCATGAATCATGTTATTATAAGTAAAACCTGTCTAACAATGGGTTCTACCATTATGTTTTCAAATTGTTTATTTTATTTTCTATTATGTGACTTACACAAGTATTTTATATTTTACTTAATTATGCAATATTTAGCAAACTATACCTTTATTTGAAGTGTTGAATGGAATTCATACTGGTTTTTTTTCTATTATATTTATACTGATTATTAATAATAACGGCCTGCTTTGTGTGAAAACAGCTGCATTTTTATGTTAGGATAGAACTTATTATTTATATCACAAGGGACGATTTAGTTTTTAGCTAATATTTTAATTATCGGTTACCTACTCATAGTCAGAACAACTCCTTATTGGCAACAATAGCTAATTATTTTAGGAGCCCTATTTTTGAATCATTCGAACTTAATAATAACTACTCATACGAAAGAGCAACATTCGCATGCAAATTTAAATTCGAGCTATTCAAAAATACGGCTCCAGGTGGTTTTACTGCTCATTCTCTATATATAAAATGAATTTAAACTACAATAATACAATTGTTGCCATCATTGTTTCTGGAAACCGTAACGCACGGCCATCTTTACCTTTGTTAAGTCGTGACACTCACGCACCTTTCATATCGAAACTTGATTTAAATGTCCACTTTTACGTACATTGCCGTATTTACTGGCTAATCCTTAGCTAAGTCTTGAGCTGAACACGCATTGGAAAATTACCCTAAGCACAGCAGTCTTAAGCAACTCATGCAAAATGTCCAAACTGGTCTCAGGTCGTTGAACCCGAGCGGATTAAACCGCCAGCAGTTTTTGGGCAACTAATCTCATGTGTGACGTCACGATAATTACTCCAACGGACTCTTGAGTTCTTTGCAAGGTAGTCGATTTGTTCTTAAGAACTTTAGTACAACAAAAGCCAACGGTTGAAGATTCATTCGCGAAATTTTCAATAAAATTCTAATTTATAGATTATTTTATTATTAAATAATAATATTATTAAAATTATTTTAGCATTGTAGTAGTTCTGTTGAAGTAGTTCGTTTTCGAACTAAATATCGTCCTACCTAGAGCTCGTAAACCTTTTACAATCCGGCGGCATCGAGTAGGCGTCCCGCAACTCCCTAGGTTTTAACTGGAGTGTCGTTCCGAAATCGTTCGGGTTAATTCAAACGTTTGTCCGAAGCGTGTTCGAGATGAATGTCAAGGTGAGGCGCGCCGGCGGCCGAAACGGCCGGGGCGTTGACCTCCTGAACGCGGGGGGGCGGGGAGACGGCCCACGCGAATATGTACGCTACGCCTAACCTCTGGCATTATAGTATCCTGGTACTAAAGGCGAACTCTCCTTGTCTCGCTTGGGAGTCTCAGCTGTTCGATTGTTGAGAAGTTGAGAGCTCTTTCAATTCGTAATGCCCTGGTAGCCTTTCGAATTTTCGGCGTTTTGTTTTGTTTCATTTTTAGGCTTTTCTTGTCTATTTCATCTTTGCCTTCTGTCTGTTTGTTGTTGTAACGAAAATAAACTTAGACAAACCACCAACATCTTTATGCTAAACTTCAGATAATAAAACTTTAGTATTTAATTTAGATAGACATTCAGATAAGTACAACATTTTTCTTGCAGTACTGTTAGATAGATTATGCCTATCCAATATTTTCTGACACGCGCGGCCTACATTACAGTGTTACACAATTAAATTCCAATTCGTGCGACGACGGTTATATTAAAAACACTAACTACGTTTTGTATGTTGGAAAATGGTTGGAAAACATTCGATTATCAAATACTAGTTTCCTGATTTCGAGGGTTTCAGTGTAGGTATTGTGACTTAAATTCAGCAATATAGATCTATCTGAAATGACCCTCCAAACTTGTCAGACGTGGCGTTCACGCTCTGCCTACCCCATTAGGATTAAAGGCGTGATTGTATGTATGTAATTTAATATCGCCACAAGTTACGGCGCATGACCAGATAACCGGGCAAATGTGTGACCGTGGAATTCGAAGAAACGAGTTTGTTACCGAGTCCCATTCCTACTTCCCATAGAATCTATGGCATAGATAAAGTGAGCAATCGAATCGTGTAGGTATCGCTGGTAAGACTAGTAGTCTCGAGATCTGAGTCTTGGTTTGGGTTGTACAGAGGTAGTGGGTTCTTTTCCCGAGACACATACCTAAAGATGACATTATCAATTCATCGTTCACAAATATCTTTCGAGTTTTGTCAACCACCTGAATGTATTGCGAGGAAGTTTTTTCCGGGCTTTTGCACTATAAGCAGTCGATCTATGTTTGGCGGTTTACAACTATACTTTGACATCAGGGTTTATCGGGTCTAGTCCATGCTCGAGTGGACGCCCATAAGCTTGTTAGAACTGTTTTCTTCTAGGTATAGCTTTCAGCTCTTCGGGTGACGCTTTTATGACCATTCTGAAACGTATTTGCCTATCCTGTAAGTGACTGAGTCTACACTACGAAGAATTACTAACAAAGTTACTCGACTAAACAAATCCGTCGAGAACTTATCCAAATAAGCTCGTCTAGACATTAGGCGAGCGACAGCAAAACGACGCGCGCAACCTTCGCATTGGCATCTAACTTGTCATCGGTACCGACTAACCTGACACAGGGTTGGCAACTGGCTAATTTGTTCATCGTACTACAGCAACCAACATAGCCTTTAGGACCATTTTGTCGACTTCCTAAAATGTCGACTTCCCAAAAAGTTGAGTTTCCTAAAATGTTGACTTTTCATATAGGAGTAATTGCCATACATGCCACGTTTTGCTGGGAACGCTGCTAGACAAGTTTCCCGCCCCCGTAGCATGCCGCTGCGGGATAACGAATATATCGCATCTATCTGTCAAACTCCCATACAATTTGACAGATAGTTGTGATAAAAAGTGTGATATCGTGGCCTTATCGCGGTTGCATGCTACAGGGGCTGGATACTTTTTGTATGCCTTAATCGCAGTTTCCGACATATACATACATAAAATCACGCCTTTATCCCTAATGGGGTAGGCAGAGCGAAAACGACCCAAAGGTCATTCCGCCAAGTCTGACAAGAAAATTTTCCGATACTTCCGAAAAATATGCTTAAGATACATAGCGGCTCAGTTGCCTATTATCCAATCTTTAACCTAAATGTAACAGCCCTAAATCGCGAACAAATAATAGTTACCCACAATCGACATGTGTCTTAGTATAATATATTCGCGTACCGCGTGGGCCTTCTTATTCTAAAATAGATTTCTGGTCGGCGCCTGCGCAGCGATCTGCTAATAACGTACTTACACGTGTGTAAAGTGGTGTTGAAGTTAAGCTATTGACCTGTACTTATAAACTAAACCTGGATTGGGAGAGGAAACAAAATGCACCAGTTGTGTCTCTACTCGTTCATACTGTAAAAGCCAGTAGTACTACACCCTATTGCAAGTTTGACGATGAGCTGACAACCCGTCACTATCTGCAATACACAAAAATTACTAAGTACCTATCTTAAATGACCCTTTAAAACTGTTAAACAAATATGTAACGGGAAGGAAAATGTAATTTAGGCGATGGGCTGACAACCTGTCACTATATATACTGATCTATCTGGAATAACCCTCACAACTTGTCAGACTTGGCGGAACGACCTTTGTTTGGGTCGTTTACGCTCTGCCTACCCCATTAGACAGACAGACATATTTTTTCTTAATCTAGTCTTGCTAGTTACCAATATTTTAAAAATTTACCTACTATATGGGAGGATTTGAATCCAAACTAAATCAGAATAATTTAGACATACATCAAATTAAACTTAACTCGTTTACGAAACACCGAGGAGTCGTCCAGAAATTAATGAAGCTATTAATTTTACATGTAGCGTTATAAAGTTCCCTTACTAGGTATAATGGATGCATACATATAAAGTAAAAGTTAGAGGAACGTGTTACTAGTTAAAGCATTGAAGTACCAGCCTTTTTAGTCGTTTAGAATACTAACGGATTTTTACCGTGGGCGGATATGGGTACGACGAGTTTTACCGCAGTAAAATAATGCCAACATAGCAAACTCAGGAGCTGAAGCAGTTTTTGTTTACATTTTATTACTTTCTTTTTTGGCATCATTAGAAGTGTTTAATGATTTTATAAAACAACAAGATTTTATAAACATTTTAATCTACGAATAAATCTGACAAAATAGTGATAACTTATTAAAGGAAATGCTACTGGACTTTTACTAGAGAGCTAGTTCAATGATAAGCTTCCTGAAATGAGAAAGGGATATTCCTTTCACAAATTACCACCCCTCATCATACAAAAGCAGTCTACGTTCGCAAATCACACCTGTCTATGAAAGCACGCACCAGCTCTCGAACCCCCTTGTAAGGCTGTGTTCAGATGGTACGCTGGTTGAACGCGTATTTCTTACAAATTCAAACAAATTATATTTGTTAATAAATAATAGTAATAATAAAAACTCGCGCACGCCTCGCATAAGCCACGTGCATTGGCTAAAATGTATGAAACACGCGTTCAGCCCGCGTACATCTGAACACAGCCTAAATCTGCCTTCGCCACGACCCTGTCTCTGGAGGTCGGGACAGTCGGGGCGCAGACAGACGGGAGATGACACTTTCAGAGAGGGCAGATTCTCGGAAACCACGCGCATTTTTTAAACTTTCTAGAGAGAAGTTGGAAAAGAAAAAATAGCAAGGTCAACGACAGTAAGCTAGGTGGTTTGTTGGTTAGACCGTGTGAGCGTAAATTTTGTTTTTCTTTATGTTTACATCCAAAAAGCACTAGTCTTATCATCTTGTCTCAATCCTCTGCTGAACGTGGACATGTCTCGGATGGAAACGCTACTGAGCTCAGTCTTTAGCATGGAATTTCATTTGTTTTTCCATGTTGCTACATTGACGAGACTGTAAGTTGGTCTGCCTTGTATATTTTAAATTTGAAAATGATAGTACATAATCTCTGTACGACGTAAAGCAGTCGCCCGTCGTTAATTCACCGTAAGCACTTCAAAATTCGCTCCCATGTCGCAGAGGATGAAAATTTCAGACAGGGGTGGCATGCGGGTTGGGGGAGGGGGTATGACTTATTGTGACTGTATTGTGGTCTAGGAGAGCTCGGGAAAATGTGTCTGCTCGCATTTGTCATGTTCGCTTTACACAGGAACAACCTTTGTTGAGGCTGGTTTGAACTGGTGTGAAAAAAGAAAAATACGATTTTATGTAGCTTTGTTTTGTTTGATGTACTTCTTTCTTCTAATAAAAATTTTCTTGTTTGTATTGGTGCTATTGGTGTCACTGCTTAGTTGATGCAAGTTTCATGATTGATCAAATTTTCAGTAGGACTTGTAAACAACAGTTAATTTATTTTAAACAATAAAATAAAAACTAATTATCATCCATCAACTTGTCGTACAATTTCATTCCATTGTCCCAAATACCGCATTAAACCGAAAGCAGATAAAAATTCGAAAGTAACATACATATTTATCACACAATAAACATATATGTAATTGTTTTAAACCGAGTGCCCCACATAAAACATGTCTGAACGGTATCTTATTACGAGCAGTCTGAACGCATTAACCGATGTGGATGGGTTGCCAAAACAAATATCATCAAATGTGGTCCGTCCGTCAGGGCGGTGGGTCGGAATACCGCAGACATTGGTTTCGGGGACTTTGATGATGTCTCCAATCAGAAGTTATTTTATCTTCTACATGTAGGTACATAAAATTACGTAATTCTTTTACGCGTTAAGCAGAGGGTCGAGCGTTTTCACAGCAGCGTCGACAAGTTTTCAGAAAGACATCGCTAACGCCGTCTATAATTTCCTTTCACGTTTTCTTTAAAAGGTCCATTGCGAGCTAAAACTCCAAATAGTATCTTGCAAACCTAGATCTATGTTACAAACCAAATAAGCTGTAACATACGGCAGCCGAAGTGTGAAAGAGACAGTTCACCTCCAATATCCGCAGTGCAGATAGCCAGCCGTCTGCATCCCTGCATCCTTAATCCCTCGTGGCTACGAGAAGTGGCTACCTGCATCTGTGTTAAAACCCTCAACTCTTTAAAGAGTGCATAGGCACCTTCGGAGTGAGCTCATTCCGTCGTCGACTTTGTGTCCGTCGTCATTAACCTAAACATGAGTTATGATCAATAAGTAAATCCATTATCATATCAGTAAAAAAACCGTTTCATTTTGATACACCCACAGAAATGAAAAACCTGGTATTGCCAATTTGAGTTCCTCATTTTAAGGAATGGAAATATCCACATTTGTGGGTTACAAAATTAGTACCTAGTGATCGTGAAGTACTCGCAGCTAAATAAATATTATCCAAAATATCTAGTTACTCGGGTACCGTACCATTAATATTTGTGTTATATTATTTATATAAATATGGTGTACCGCAGTTTTTACAAGTTCTGAATCGTCTTTCGTTCTGCATATACAATTTTTATAGTTACGCTTACGTCGCTTACGTGCGCGCGTATATGATGTAATATTGTATAGAGGCAGAGGATGCTATGTTCCGCATGTGAAAACGTACATGCTTCTACATAATGTACATAAATAATGCATAGGATAGTAATGTTTAAAGCAAAACAGAAAGAATATCCTCAATTCTTTCTGTTAAAAGTTAGATTTAAAGTTCAGATGGTGCAGAAAACAAATATACCAGACTCTAGCTTTTTGCACCGCAGTTTCACCTGCGTCATTATCAGTTTTCCCGTTGGAATCAGACATTTTCCCGCAGTAAAAAAGCATATGTTACTCAGGGTGAACGTAGCTTTCTAATGGCAAAAGAATTTTTGAAATCGGTCCAGTATTTCTAGCCTCATAATGCTACTAGCGCCATGTGATTTGAACTAACACCACAATACTGGTTTTATCGACCACAAAGTAATCCGCGCTCTTATTTTAAATGCTGAAGTTAGACGGAGTTGCCCTGTAGACGGACTTCCCCACATTGACCTTACGTATGTAATGTACATACATAAATATTATAGATTCACGCTGCAGTCCGTAGACTAGCAAAATATATTATTCAAAAGGCTGACCGATTGAATGTAGTAGAATAGAATGTTTTCTATACAAATACCAAAGCACTAGCTGTCCGGGGTAACACATGCTTCTATTCTATGGAGTTCTCGAAGGCGGCCGGACACGTGGGGAAGTATAAATAATGAGTATGAATGGGCTGCTTGTTCTTAGGAATTGTAGAATGGACTGTAGCTCGATATTTGATCATATGACTTATGCTGTGTAGCTGTTCCTAGAGTACTTATATCAAATTCTAAAGCTGGCCATAGAACGCTACTATCAGAATACTACCTTACCTATACTGTAGAAACGATAAAACCGCCTTAGTACAAACACATTATTAATTTTAAGATTATTTTTTGTAATTATTTTTCTTTTTTATATAAGAAAGTGTTTTTACTTTTTTTTTTATCTCGTACCTGCGACCACGGCGATCCGTGCCGTAACTCTAAACAAGTAAACTATCGCGTATTGAAGCCACATTCAGACCTGAACCTGAACTTCCCTCATTCAACATTCGGCGCCAATGTTTATACTATCAAAATCACTCGTACATTCTTCGGACTAGATCAGATTCGTTCATTCAATAGCATCAAAGTGTATCAAACATTATAAATAAACCTCCCACATGAATTATGATTATGAATGAATGAAGTTTCTGTGTCCGCTTTGAACGTTTCAAGACGTCAGGAACTTACTATAGTTTGTTTGTATGAATTGTATTCTATATTTAGGTGGACTACGTGATCTGTTTTCTCTCTGTAATGATGTAACGCTCTGGAAAATAGCAACTCTGCTGTATACAATACCCGTATAGATTGCCAATACGTTGTCTATTTACCTGGACAGTTTACTATTATGTACTCTACTTGTATACTATAATGTCTATTGTAACTAGACCGGACTGAAGTTTGTTTTTCGACGACAGAATAGTTTGTAAGTACTTCCATGGAAATCTTATTAGACCTGTTTCCGTCAAGGGTAGGTAGTGTAGAGCTCAATGACCATGACAAAAGCCGTTTAAGCCACACAGGACAAACTTTGAGGAGCATCTTAGATAGGACTGCAGTGATGGGTTCTCAGTGTCTAAATCGCAGTTCACTTCACCGGTTCCTTTTCTGTTTCTTACTGGATGCCGGGAAATTAGGAAAAAAACCAGCTAGAACATAACATTATAGCTTCTTGTATGGAATTAAATAAGCAGCTGAAATACAAGCAATCACCAAGGAGTGAAACATTTATGAATTTCGTTGCAGATGTAAAATAATCAGACATTTTGAAAAATTGCTACAATTTTTAAAGCACAAACTTTACTAGATTTATAGAATTGGTAGTCGTTAGAAGCTCATTCACACCCCTTTAATAGCTAACTTCCTGCATTTTACGACGTCTGAACGTCTAGACGTGTCATATAAGAAAATTGATTTCAGGAAATAAAAGCTTTTGCAGGGAAATTCCTTTTACAAAATTGCATACCTAGTACTTATTCAGTGAGGTAGGTGCTAAGGGGTACCACTTGGAGCGACAGATGCTGCCACAATAAGAAACACAAGTTCTGAAACGCGGTATCGAAGTTTTTTCAGCGTATTGCATATATATGCAAGTTCCAAACATGTCCGGTTGGACTTCGGTCCCCTGGCTGTGCCCCTGGTCACAACTCCCGACTAGGCGGCTTGTTACCCATTCGTCGTCACTTTGCCAACTGGCCTCAACATTTAACTCCCAAACATTATGATGATTAGTCAGAGGGTGGTGCGAGTAGTAGCGCTATTCTGATCATCAGAACAGAACCACTCGCGGCGTCACCGTCCCGTCTCTGAGGTTATGTTATGATTAAATAAATCCGGCTAAGAGATAAATCTAGTGAATGGGCTATAACGTGCTTTGTGAATATAATATCTTGTACTGCGCTCTTCAGCCTGAATTTCAAGCCGAAATCAGTATGGCGAATTCCGAGGTCCTGCAGCGGGATATCAGTAGTTTATAGCGTTAGTAGTTTGTCGAAACAGGTCAATTATTGTAAAATAAACAAGGGTCTTTATAGGTATGATTCTGCGCTTACGCAACAATTAAATAAAACGTGTTCACACTCGTTACCAACAGCACCATATGCTAGTCGCATGTCAGCACATTTGCATGGCAACTTACGACTTACAATATTAATTACCTTGCATTTATTACGTTATGCCGCCGTCGGTATACTGCACGACGGCTGATCTGATGCAGTCAGCACTTCTTAACCAAATATATAACCCTTCCTTGATAATTGGGTAAGAAAGAACATAGAAAAAATTGGGGAACTAATGATGTTAAACTTAAACTATGAAAAAATTATCACTGTTAGTTGAGAGCAGTTGTTTTCTAATTAAATTGCCATACATATAGACAGAAATGCTTTGTCTCTATCACAGATACAAGCCTTAGTTTTATTTCACAATTTGCAGTACGTCACGACCGAAGTGTACTAACAATAAGTAGCTAAAACCTGCACAGCATTTACGTCCCGTTCAGTCAGTGAGCTGTGCTGCGGCAGGCAGAGATGGTTTCATGCAACAGTGCAATGCAACTCTGTATTATCTCGGTGTCGTCCGTCTGCACAGCCCTATGCTCCGTGCGGGAGGCTGCGCTGCATCCATATGCGAGTCTTGACCTCAATACGGAGTGCACTTTTGTGCATCGACGCCGCCGCCATGCCGCGTCCGATGCGTTATTAGTTATACGTTTGTGTCACGCGCGCCCCATTTTGAAATAAGGAGCTCGTTTGTGCATTTCTCATGCGCACATCTTATAACATAACCTTAGTGCATATTTTATTATATGGCCCGTGTGGTGCCGGGTTAGAATAGCATCACCCCATAACTTCCTGCGGGTGTCGTAAAAGGCGACTAAGGGATAGATCCAGGGAATGGGCAGCAGCGTTCCCTGTGAATGGAAACTTCTACTGCGCTCACCAATCCGCCTGCCAAGCGTGGTGAGTATGGTATATACCCCCAACTTTGGGGAGGCCCATGTCCAGCAGTGGACTGTTGTGGCTGATGATGATGATATTTTATTATATAATTCATTAAAAGCGTGAATCTTTTTACCCGGTTGTCAAGGAAGGTTAACAACCGTTGTGTGTATAATAAATAAATAATACACCAAATCAAATCAAATCCTTTATTATACAGCAAATAAGTTTCAAAATTCAAAATAGGTATGTCAATGTGCAATTTTATGTTTCTCCCAAGTAAAATATTACTCATAAAGATCAAGTATAAAACAATAATTACCAATGATAAACAGCAGCTTAATTTTACGAACTATTGTTTGTTAAAGTTTGAATTATTTAATGTTTGCTTATGATGTTTTTAAACCCACGCAAAGGATTCATTGAATAATTCTTTTTTGAACCTTAGTAACTATGACATATAAACTAGTTTCCTTATACTAAATCCTTAAGTTCTTAGTAAATCCTGGTTTATACACAATCTCCGTCAAAAACATAAATTTAATTTTATGCAATATTAAACCGTTTATTTTGGGCTTATAAGGAAAAGACGTAAACAAACATCCAAATAAAGAAATCGTTGAAATTTAAACGATAATTTCGATCTGATGCTGCAAAACCTGCAGATAAATATCATAATGTAAATATGAGATGTCGACAGCGAAGTTTTATTTCTTCGTTTTTGGTGCTGTTATGTTTTTTTTTTCAAGGGACGATCGATTTTTATATTTCGTATGCATTGTTAGTATTTTTTATTTTAAGATCCCAAGCATATTGTAATCATTTATCTCCTCTCTTTTCGTGGGTCCCATACTCTGGCAATACACACCACTGACCTACGAAGAAGGATATTATTCCTTGTTCGTAGGCATTAGGAGTGGAGTGAGGAAAACTAAATTGCCCTCCATATGAGAATCACTTGGGCCATTTCCAGCATTCCTGGCTGACTGATAAATTGGTATACTCTTATCAGTTGTTTCTTCGTATAACATTAATTGCAAAGAGTTCGCTATGATTGACTAACGGAACCCTAAAAACATTAGTGCCACAACCAACTGTAGTTTCACGTTCTCTCCTTACTGAGCCATCAGTCCAGAGAAGGCGGCCATTTCTCAAAATTTCGACACGCGTTTTGTCCTTTTATAAACGTTGTCAGTCTAACACTATACAAAGTAAGCCTTAGTCAGTCAGTCACGTCCATATGTCTGCCCTTATAAGGGTGTGGTTTTGGACCATTGAGATACGGTATTGGTGAATTGGTTAGCTGGGTATGGTAAGGCCTGCAATCAATGCTCGCTTTCGAGGCGTTTTTGGTAGCGGCCGGCTGGTACCTTCTAGTCGTGATGTATTAAACACTCCATTACTTACTAAGCTAATAAATAACTGGCTAGTGTGTAACTGGAGAATGTCGTTAATCTTAATAGGTTTTATAAGATCGCTATTAAGATATGGCAAAAAAGAAACATTCTTGGTTTGAGATACTGTTTATTGGTTTCAAGTTACTGCTTCGGGGCTTTAATTTTCATACAACAAAACAAATCAAAGTAACGCATAACGTGAGATAATAAACCTCGCAAATAGTGTCAAAATCCATGTAATAATAGGATATAATACCCAAATACCCAATACCCAAAGGTTACCTGGAAGAAATTGCTACCCTAGCAATAAGGCCACCTGTATTTCCTGTTTTTTTTTAAATCTGTAATAATGCAATAAAGAGTCCGTTATTGTATTGTATTGATATTTGTATTGTATTGATACTTGTATTGTAACAAATATCTGTCCAAGCACATTTCCGGAAATTCCGCCATTAATATGCGCGTGAATACTTACTTCCTTTAGCGGATATCGGTAGATCTGTACATGCGTCTCATTATCCAATCAGGGAGCATCTTCCTGAAGCCAAGGCCATGTTGGATTCTATTGTCTACAAGGACTTGAAATCTTTAGATCTTTCTCATGTCTTTCGGTACTCTGTTTTAGATTAGAAGAAAGCTGGGAAGTAATTTTTTTTTTCGTATTTCGACCTATGTTCCTTAGGGAAAGTTGTTCAGTTTCATGGGTAGATTCACATATTTCACGATGCATATACCTTTTATGTTACACGTTGTATAACTACAATCTACAAAAGAACCGCTCGGTGCTGTACCACAATAAATCCTGAGGTTTTTAACCCGCCACACGTCGGGGCGGCATTCTCCCGGCCCGTCCGACCAGATGGCATTAAACGACCCACTTGCAAAAGGCCCGCGACCAAGTAAGGCCGTCTGCGTTTGCGCAACACGCCGATCATGCTTTATGGCGCCCGTTTCATTAAACTACACTTTATAAACTACTATTTGATGTACATTTCGTGGAATGTCTTCTTTTGTAAAGTGCTGTTTTGAGTAGACGGGCGACCCGATGAACCCTGGGGTCAGAGCTTTACCGCCCACTTGCAGAAGGCCCGTGACTAAGTAAGGCCGTCTGCGTTTGCGCAACACGCCGGCGATCATGCTTTATGGCGCCCCTTTCATTAAACTACACTTTACAAACTACTATTCGATGTACATCTCGTGGATGCTCTTCCTCTATTTGGTCAGTTCACGACGATGAATGGAAGAACTCTAGGTAGTGTTAGTTTTTAAAACGCTTAGTTAAACCGCCTACCAAGACTTCTGACAGGGTTTGTGTAATGACCACTACCAGAACCAGCGACCGATACCGACGGCTTAGCGTGCTTTTCGTCGCATAGAATCAACTTTCTTGACAAACAAGAAAAATAAAATGCTTCTAGGAGAGGTTTTCTAAAACCATAATTGGCAAATATTCGAATTGAACCCATGACCTCCGTATCGAGACCACAAACTCCAACCCGACCTGTAGAGGGTTAGGTTAGGCTACTATCCTAAAGGCTTACCGGGGGCGCAATGTATAGGTATTGAATTGTAAGCGTAAATTGTACTTTTATGAATCGGACCCATGATGGAACTCTTGCGCACCGGGAAAGCTGGTTTTTGTGAAGCGAGTCAATTGGGCGATTTCTTTCTTATTTACGTCGAGTGAGATGTAGCTGTCAAAAGCCGAAACGAAATATGAATCGATATTACTTTGATATTAAAGAGTGTGTTGTAAAGAATCGTTTTTGGAAACTTCGTTTACAAAATTTGAAGTTGGTTATCTGGATTGCAAAGGTCTGCTCTGCGTGAAATAATTGAAAAGAGCAATGGAGTATCCTCTAGATTGACAATCCTCCCGTAAAAATTAAAATCCTTGTTTTGTTAGACATGATATTCGGTGATGTCATGTCTGTCGAAGACTCGATGAACCCTGGTGTTAGATTTTCAAACCGCTCCATAGCTGTAAAAGATCGGAGACAAATCTTGAACTTCTTGACCGCTGTTGCATATTTTCCCTGAATTCTCTTGACCTATATTTCATCGAATACATAATCGTATTCAATTCGGCTCCGACAATCGGTTACAATTGAAACTATTATCGATTCATGGTAAATCGATCGACTGAATTGATTTGAATGAATCACCGCTGATGTTTAGGTACACGAATAGTTGACCTAGCTACCTGAAATATACTTGTTATCGTTATATGCTATAGTCGTATGCTTTTTTTTTCATTTAGATATAATACTTCTGATTCTAAGATCAATCTTGTGAGCCCTCAATAATGCTGTAATTTGTGTAATTTTTGTGGGGTCCAGTTCTGTTTGATTCTACTGTTTCTTCTGCATTTAACTAGTCAAGAGAAGTACTAAGCAGCATTCTATAAACAGCAAATAAAATTTTAGCGTAGAACGATAGCTAGTATTTCAGGTAGCTCATCATCATTTCTTTAAGAGCCTAGCTCTTGTCGGTTGAGTATATGAAGCAAACGCCAGCTCTCTCTGCATTCCGCCCTCTCCTTGACTTCATGGTATGATTTGACCTTCTTTTCCTTAACTTGATCGATGTAACTTATTCTTGGCCTACCCCTTCCTTTCCTTTCTTCTATCTTTCCTTCAATAATCGTCATTCTTTAATAATTGGTCATGTCGAATCAGGTGTCCCAACATCTTCAGGTAGCTAGGTCGACAATTAATTTTGTGTACCTATAATAGACATCAAACATGTTACTTTAGAAAGCAAACTCAATTTTTCCTGTTGTATCAATCATATCCTCACTATTATTATTACGTGAAGATATGACATCATGAGATCTCATTCCCGCGTTCTTCATGATACGTCTGCGCTATTGTGATAAATAAAGAAAAATATCTTTCACTTCCCATATGCATGTCTTATTAATTAATATTAATTATGGTAATCTCCCTATCAGCTTATTAATATTATCCGAATGTTATTCTTTTTTAGGGATTTATCATAATATAAATCAAATTATTTATTTTTAAGAATTATGATCATAACATAATATAGGTACTTGTAATTTGTTAGTTACTAAGATTTGATTTTGCGTAATTAATTCAAGTAAAAATGTATTATTGGTAGAATACTAAGAACAATGAGTACTCCCCTCGTATATAATGTTTTGCGTACAATTTATGTGTTGTAATTGCAAATATCTAAATTTTCCTCCTAACCTCATGCTTCAAACATATTTTTATATTATTTATTTTCTTTGTCACTCTACACATGACCAGCTTGACCACTGATGAATACTAACGACTCTTTGTCTTTGCAGGTAAGTTCCTGCAACCATGCGTCATGTTTCCAGCCATTTGGTAACGTTATATCATTACATTAGTGATTTTAGGAGGCCCTTTGTACTGTTTAAGGCATTGAACTTTTATTGTAAGACAAGTGTTAGTTCTTGGCTTAAATGTTAGGTATGTTTTATTGCGTGGCGCATTGATTTTTCTCCAGATTCCCTAAAAACTTATCCAGCTGCCATACTAATGAGGATAAAAACGCAAACCTAATTGCAGATGGCGCCACCAGCGAGTGTTCCAAAAGAGACCAATGAGAAGACGCAAAACTGATATTGACATTGACATTGACAGAATTCTGACCAATCACAGGAAAAAGGAACACTCGCTGGTGGCGCCATTTAGTTCTCAGTTTTTATCCCCATTGCACTCGAAAATTCGGCTAAGTCGATGGTCCATACAAAATCAATCAAAACTTTTCTAAGTTCCGAAAGGACATTTTGGGAAAAGGACTTTTTGAGAAAAGGACATTATGAGCTGAGACGGGATAGGCAAGGTACAAATGCAGAAACTTGACTGAAAAATCTCGATGTAAGGTAGACATCTTATCATACCTATGACGTCTTGATTTATGAAAAGTTTTTTTGAATTTTTCTAGTCCTTATGATGTCGGAGCCCTCTGGTGATAGAAAACGCAATTATATTTTATGAAAAAGTATCCTATTGAACAGGCGGACAATATAGATTTACTTTCTCTATACTGGCCTTATTCGAAGTTTATATTTACAATTTTTTATGCAGTCTGTAATATTAATTTTTTTTTTTTTACCCCGCAATATTTTTTTGGTTTTCCCAGAAGAAGTCAATGAAAGAATAATATGAAGTTACAGTATGACCTCCATACGAGTTATAAGCTTTCTTTCTTAACACCCGATATTATATTGACTGCGTCTTGATAGATAGATAGATAGATAAAACGTTTTATTCACAATTCTACAAAACACATGTACATTTTAAATAGTTTAAGTGCACAAAAATAGTATGAACAAATTAAAATGGTTCTTAAAATATGCACATGTGTGCCGTAGTGATGCGAAAGGGCCAAGGCTCAGTGATATTTTACCCAGAGGGCAACACTGATTTTCAGCCGTCACCCGTGTGAGTGAAAAGCGGTTAAACATCCGAACAGAAAAAGCTTTTTGATTTAATAAACTACCTACGCGTAAAATAAATAAAAATAGAACTAAGTATTAGTATAAATTGAAATTGTGTAATTGTAAGTGACTTGTGTTTATGTACAATATGAGAAGTGTGTTTGTCGGTCAAAATACTTGCTATGATTTTGTACTGTGTGGATTCGCTATTCCAGACAACCCAGTGGAGTTTTTAGTCAAATTCAAGTAGTGTAGTTTAAGATGTTTTTTAAAAGACGATTTACAAGACATGTTTCTTATGGGTGGTGGTATATCATTCCAACACTTGGTTGCCTGGAAGCGAAAACAACCTTCGAAGGCTACAGTACGATGGATGTGACCAGCGAGAGGAGGACGTATGCTCCTACTACCATACCTGTCATGGAAGGGTGACACTTTCAGTTTTCGATGTAAGTATTCAGGTTTATTAAATTTCATAACATTGAACATAAGACTTGCCAGGTGAAGCTGTCTACGCGACTTCATATTCAGCATACCGGCCTGATCCAAATACGGAGAGATATGGCTACGTGGCGGTATTGAATAGCAAAACCGACAGCACGCATTTTGAACCCGTTGTAATAGACGCTGAGTTTTGGATAATAATCGTGGACCAATTACTATGTCTCCATAATTAAGCCTCGATAAAATTAGGGACTCACATAAAGTAATTCTAACTTTTTCACTAAGCAGGTTCCGAATTTTGTACAAAATCTTCAGTCTATACATGCATACCTTAACTAAATTTAATACATGTGATTCGAATCGAAGACGAGAGTCAAACAAGATGCCCAGATTTCTGGCTACTTCCACACGTTCCACAATCTGACCTTGAATATTTACCACCAGATTTAAATTTTCCATTTTGGAGACTTGTATTTTAGATCCAGTAAACATGTATTTTGATTTTGCAGGGTTTAGGAGCAAGGCATTCCTACACGACCAGTCTGCTATCTTTCCTAGATCCTCGTTCAGTTTGGCCAGAGCAATGGTCAAGTTTTCAGGAGCTTCCGATATGTACAACTGGATGTCATCAGCATAGCACTGATACTTACAATGTGTAATCACTGTGACCAGATCGGCGCAATAAATTATAAATAATAATGGCCCCAAAATTGAGCCCTGGGGCACGCCGCGCGTTATTGGCTTTGGATCTGATAGGATAGGTCGCTTATAGTCATTACTCGGGAGCTTGACTGATTGTGAACGAAAACTGAGGTAACTTTCGAACCACTTTAGGGACACTTCATTACACCCATAGTACCTGAGTTTTGATATGAGAAGGGGGATACTGATGCTATCGAAAGCACGAGAGTAGTCAAGTAGTGTTAAGATACTTCCCCGGCCTACATCTTGTTCAGCTAGCAATTCATCGACCACATCTAACAAAGCCGTATTCGTGCCACGACCCTTCCGAAAACCTGACTGATATGTTGGTAATATATTATTATCTTCTGCGTATTCACTCAGTTGACCATATACTGACTTTTCGAGGATTTTAGACAAAAACGGCAAAATGCTTATAGGTCTAAGATCTTTAAGTTCTGTAGGATTCTCAACCTTAGGAAGTGGTTTCACGAGCGCCTCTTTCCACTGACAAGGGACAGAACCAGAAAGAATAGATGTATTAATTATGTCTGTGATAACTTTAAGAGTCCGTGGAAGTGTTAAAATGACCATATCCCTGCTTATGCCGTCACTACCAGTAGCATTAGAGGTGATCGAAAGTATTAATTTATATACATCATTTTCACTAATAGGTTTTAAGGTGAAATTAAAATCTCCGAAACGTTGGGAGTTAAAATATGATAGTTCTGAAGGAGGTATATAGCCACTACCGGGAATTGAAAGAAAATAGTCATTTATTTTATTAGGGTCGTTAAAATATTCGGGCAAATTTTCATTTTTACTAGGATCCACTAATATTTTATTCTTAACATTTCTCCAAAAAGTGATTCCATTACAAGTCTGGGAATTTATGTAGTGATTAAAGTAGGCGCGTTTTTCGTTAAAAATACTTGTCTGTAACAATTTGTTAAAATCCTTCCACGACTTTTTGTCAGCGTCTGCTTTAGTTGCGCGGTATTTTAGGTGAGCTTCATTACGCAAATCGGTCATGTGCCTAATAGTGTCAGTTATCCAGGGTAACGTATGTTGGTATTTTAATTTAACGGTTTTTATCGGCGCGTGCTTGTCAAACAATGATAACATCAGAGAGTTTAATCTGAATACCTTTTCATCGACTGTAGACAACTGTAAAATTGACTCCCACTCTAAGTTATTTAAGTCGATATTGAAAACATCCATATCCATATCTTTAATTGGTCGATAAGTTACACACTTAGGAGGCATCTTGGCCTTTTTAATTTGTAAAGTTACATTTACCATACAATGTCCATTTTCACCTGTAATGTTCGTTACAGTAACTTCGCGAACTGGAGCATTCGTACAAACATGGTCTATTAAGGTGGCCGATTCACTTGTGAAATGAGTAGGATCTGTCACAACCTGCTCAAGTTCCATATATGTTAAAAATTGCTGAAACTTAATTGCGTCCCACTTCCAAGTATGCAGCAAATTGATATTGAAATCACCGAGTAAAACTATGTGATCAAAACTGGAAAAATATGTGACCGATTCTGTGATCGCATCAATAAAATTATCAACACTAATCCATTGAGGTTTATACGCCGTGCCTATTATCACCCGTTTTCCATTTAACTTAGTGGAGACCCACATCTGTTCTACCTGTGTTACGGGACAAGTTTCGTACCGAACGCGAATATCACGCTTTATGTAAAACGCAAGCCCCCCGCCTCTCCCGTTGCGCATACTCATTGGTCTAGAAATTCCTTTCATTCTGTAGCCTGGCACCACGGGAGCACGCGCGTGTTGGCCGTCGGGCAACCACGTTTCGTTGATTGCAACAATATCCGGCTGGAAACGGGTCATAGCTATGATAAAGTTGTCGTGTCCTGTATTCAGTGAGCCAGCATTAAAAAGCGCCAATTTTAAATATTTTGTTTTTGGCGTCATAGTGAAAATAAACCTATATTATCGCACAGTTCATTAAAACTGAAATGAAACAGATAAGCTGGCGAAACAACTACTAGCATGTGATATAATCCGGCATAATTCAGATTTATTAACCTAGCACAACGGTAAGTGACAAAATAGCTTTGTAAAATTTTATTATTTATTGTTGTATTGGACATTCCATTGAACAAAAGATCTTTTAAATAATAGCATATTGAATAGAATACAATTAAAGAAATGTTAATTGTACGTTCCAGATGCATAAATACATAGTTATAATTATAATTATGATGTTTGTGTAAATCAGATGTAAGTGTATGTATGTATAATATGTAACCTGTTCTGTTCGGTTGCAGAGGTTTTCGAGATAACATGCTCAGCATCACAACAGCACACACCATTGCAGTAACACAATGCAAAACAACAGTAAAGAAAACACACAAAAGAAAACAACAACAAACAGAAGTAAGTAAATTCTTACATTGTGGTTTTGTTGAAAGCAGATAATCATATTGCCAGCATATTAAGTTATTTAGATTATTGTTAACGGTGTTATCAGTATTCCTTATTGCCGTGCAATCAGTAAAGTGCAGTGAATTAATCTGGCTAAATTTCATTGTAAAATGGCCGAGATTATATGATAGAAAAAGAATAAATAATTTGACACATGAGCCCAGAATATACAAATAGAATATTGAACAGGCAGCTTGTTTTAACAGCGATATTGAATGTAAATAAGCATTAAAGAAACGTAAACACAGATAGTTTAAGGCAGTAGGAAAAACAGTAATGTAATTATTTAGTTCCAGACCGTAGGCCACAGATTGAATACAAAAACCGTGATATGGAATTATTTTATTTTGTTTCAGGAGCTCAAACTGGATTAGATCCAAAAACACGACGCAGATCAGCCTCCATACGTATGCGTTGGCGCGGGCAGTCCTGACCAGCGTTTTGGCGTGCGTAGATCCTGCCGTCCCTGGTCCAGACGAAACGCCACCGGTGCTGGTCTCCAAGGTCACGCGCGCGACGGAATAACAAGCGGTTGGCCCGCGTGAGCCTCTCGTTCAAGTAGAAGCGACGTGGCGGTCCCGGTAGATCTGTGCCCTCGGTAGTGGTGCCACGGCGAACCCTGGCCGCCTTCAGCAGCTGGTCACGAAGGGCGCGGCGAGCCAAACTAACAACAATAGGACGTGGCCGCCGTGCCGGCCCCACTTCCACTGGCTCCAGGCGACCGACGCGCGACGCGTGCACGATGTCATATTCGGACAGATCAACACCTATCTTTTTGGCAAGAGTAATGGTGATATGCTGCAGATTTTCATTGTTTTGCTCAGGTATGCCACTAATCTCGACATCGTTTAGCAGCAGCTCCTGATCGCGTTGATTGAGTTCAGCTTTTAGCTCCTCCACTGTCTCTAGCAATGATGCATTATCAGGTTTCTGGAGCACTTCCCAGTCATCCATACGGCGCTCAATATTCTCAATACGGCAGGTAATATTATCAAGCCTGTTTTCACATGCTTCCACCCTAGATGCCAATTTGGAAAAAGATTCATTTAACCTTTCTAATTGTATGCGTGAAGCCTGCATCTCCTTATTAAATTCATTCCTAAATTCATGCAATGCAGTGGCTATGCTATCAATAGTTGCTTGAGAGCTTTCTGACTTTGCTGTGGTGTCACGATCAAACAGACCACCCGGCGACAGCGATGAGGCGCCTCGGCGGCCAGTGTTCACATGCGAGATAGCAGCAGCAGGGGTAGTTGGAGTATCATCATTCCTAGGTACAAACTTTTTAGATTGGCAGGTGACACATTTCCAACTCATCTTATGCTCGGGAGTCATGGTGTTGTGGAAGCGTTTCTCCGACACATTAGCACATTTCAAATCAAAATGGCTATTACATACACAACATTGCATGTATAATATGCCATCAATAATGGTACGGCACCCATCACACGTTAATTGCCCATCTTTGTTCATTTTGGGGTTAGGTTTGTACCGTATTATCAAATTAAATTGAATAGTTGTTAACTTGACGTTTCACAGCTGTTTACGTGAGACAACACGATGCACAAATGTATATGCGCAAGAAAGAGAGCACTACAACAGCGAGCAACCAACTCAAGTTCAAGGTTAACGTTTGACCGTTATAATGTTTGACGACACAATAAATTCACTTATTTTGACGAAAATATTTATGTTTTTCCTCTAATTATATCACAGTCACTTAGCTTATATTTCAAGCTTTATTTTAGGATACGATAAAGCTCTAAAGAGTCACTTTTACTGTAGATATTTTAATGTAAACACAGAGAGATTATATTGTATTGTGTTACGCTCGGATCGCAACCGCTCACACCTGATTGAAACCGGTCCTTGTGTACCGTTGCGGCCCTGTGCCACTCGGATTATAGGTCACAGGTTCGAATCCAGTGGCTAGCATGTTTTATTTTATGCCTAATAGGAGAACAGGTTCGTAAACAGTTGAGCTTTATGAGTCGATGACATCAGTCGATAGTGCAATAAATAAATAACAAGACGACGAGGTATTAAATAAAGGGTTTTCCTTAGAAAGGCGTACTTTTATATTTTATTTTGTCTGTGTAGAAATCAGATATTCAGATAAACATTTGGAATAACTTGCATGCAGAGGGCGTTGCCTAAAGTAGAGGCTTCCATTTAAAAAAAAAATTATACTTGGAAAATTTTCCCGAAATTCTGATGAAAACTTATCATAATAGTTTTGTTGTATGAAAGCATACGACATACCGCAACCATTGAAATAACCTGAATAATGAATATAATACGACATACCGCCATGCTTCATTGACTGCCTCCTTTCCTGGTTTGTGGTAATGATATCTGCGCTGTCTTAGTTTATACGAGCCGTAGCTTTATTAAAATGACTTAGACACCATTAATTTGAAGAAGCTCATTAAGGTAAAAATAAAATAACACTAATAACATTTTACTGACTAGAAAACTCTGTTATCAGGATAAAAGAAATTGACCCTTGGTAACTTGCAAAACCTAATCAGTAAGCTGATCAGACATCGGTCTAATAAAATTTACGTGGTAAGATTTTAAACCAAAAATTTCGTATGGTTTTCGGTCTTTGTCGTTAATTTATCAAGAATCAAGATGTTATCTTAACGTAATGACAGGAGTTATTTTCGGACATGACTGCAGTTTTAGAAAAAGGCAGATAATATTCTCGGTAATTTCGAGAAAATTAAGTCATGCCAAGGTGAAAAAAAAAGTCCTAAGGGCCTCCAACAACAACAAAGTGAAAAAAAAAAATTCATATGCTATTCGGTGAAATTCATTACATGCTTAGTCCGTACAAATAGGTACTATCAAATTTTATGCAATTCATATTCCTCCATGATTTCTTTTTAGTTTGAGTGCCTTTGCCAGCCGCCGGTCATTGTCGCGTGGACTTTCCAAACGGAACGGAACGCAACGGGTCGGAGGTTGTCTGCCCTCTTTTGTACCTTTTACCTTCTTTTCACACTCTTTCGCGTTCTTTGTATGCGTTTTCTTTTTTTTTTATTTTGCGTTCCGTTTTTCGCGGCTTTGCATATTTGAAGTTTGGGTCTCCTTGCTGGTTTTAGAAATCTTTTCAGCATCTAGTAAGTAGTGTGTGTTCTGTAGTTTATAAAACGTTACGTTCATATTATGCCTTTAAGGCTTTGGAATTCCTAATCCAATTTTAAGAACTTAAAAAGGTTTTAAAGTCGGAACGACTATGATATAGTGTCACACTTAAATCGTTGACAATATTAAAAAAAACGTGATGACCAAACCCACCCGGTTGGAATTCTAATACAGACCACACCAAATTATACCTAGCTTCAAGTTCAAGACAATTTGGACCCTAATGTAAAGGAATAAGGATTACGAGTAGGAATGTGGTTTGATCGGGCAAGGTGCGTCAAGGCCGAGTTTAAACCATTCGGTTGTTTTATCGTTAGGGTTCCGTGACCTCAGGATAATGGGCTTTCATTCTTAGAGGATAAGTTGTTTTGAATAAAGAGTACCTTCAATCAAATGATAATTTTATCACTTATCGCATCACGTAGTAGCTATATTATGTTCCTTCATGCTGATACCAACGAATAGTCTCTTACAGACTTTTGTCATAAGTTTACCAGTAATAGTTTGCTTCCATGCTAGGAAAAAAGTGATAAGAGCTATGAGTCTGCTTCTGTTTCCGGGTATACCTACTGTAAAAGCCAGAAGAGGGATCCTGAGTTTCAATGTTTTGAAATTAAGGTGATTTGCTGACAAATCGGCACTGCAGTAATGCTCGTACACAATTTTCCATACGCAATAAATTCCATCCGTTGTTTTGGTCAATGTTTCTTTTTAACAGTTCAACAAAACTTTATTTTTATATACAGAACCAATAAACTATAATACGTTAGGCTGTTTTAACCACTCATATGTTCCTAACTTCTCTTCTTCCTTGTCTAACGAAGTCCTCCTCACGTGAAGGTCGGCGCACGCGCACGTTCGAAATTTGTATTTGTATTTCGAACAATATGGCCGTTTCTTTAACGGATGTGTGACATGTTGCGAATAATTTAAATTAGGAATTATTTCGGGAATTCACGCGGGCCAGTCAGGTTGATTGCTTCTTAGAAATGTTTTATAATATTAATTCATAGTATATCTATCGGTTAGTGAAAATCAAATCACTTTTCAAAATAGGTGAACTATACAACAACGTTTCGAAGAAATCAGTTTATTTCTTTAGGATTCACAATTTTTTCATAAGTCGTTATTTTATTTAGTTTTATTAACTGATACTTGAGCTTGAGAGTTTGGTTTATTAATATAATGACCATTTACTCTACTACCATACCCATCTTCTTAGTCTAATCATTATTACTAATTAATGCTGTAATTATCTTCCTAACCTTTGATTTGTATGTATCAACATAATACGTACAAAACGCTATTCCCTTTGTGTTCCAGCGATGACTCATATCATAACATAATCATAACGTTCATATCCTAAACATCATCAAAGCTCAAGTACATACATACATGACGGGTGTAAGGAACAGCTTTCTGCAAACTGATAGGTAGGGGTTGCTCATCCTCACCCAACGAAATTGAATACTCTTTGATTCATACAACTTTTACAAAGAAATTCTTTTAGGAAACGATTTTTTTTTTACTTCCCCATACAAATTGACCGACCCCATACAAATTGACCGATCAAAGTTGTCATTTTGTATGGGAAATCCATATTTTTTTTATTTTCTGGAAGACTTTCCTGGTGAAAGTTGTTCATTTTTATTGATTGCCGTTCCTAACACCCAATATGGTATGTGAGCCAAGTTTCATCCCGATTCGTCCAGTGGTTGAAGCGTAAAATTCAAACATCCAAACTTTCCAATTTATAATATTAGGACTAGCTCACCATCCCGCGGCATACATATTCATATTTATTTATTGTGAATCACAATCCTGTCTTATATAATTATAAATTAAGAGCTAGAAAAAAAAAACCCTTAGCAAAAGAGTACTACTAGAGTCTGTGCGAAAAGAGAACAGGCATAGAATTGGAGGGCGCACATTTGTATTAATTAACCCACGGCTGTTTGTGTGGGGTTTATGCCTAGGTCTTTGACCTAAAACCTCCAAAATTTAATGTAGAAGCCGGGGCATAATCCTCACACGACCAAGCGACAGTTAATTAAATACAAATGCGCGCCCTCAAATTCCATGCCTGTTCTCTTTTCGCACAGACTCTAAACAGTCCTGTATTAGCTATATGTACTGTCTATCTATAACCAGTCTAGATACATAAATGAGTAGTTGCACTGGCATTCTTGATCGCGGCCTCGGCGGTCTCGACTGCAAGGTTTCGCCAGTTAACCACAATACTAGGACCACAGCAGTCTGACTGTACTACCTACTAAAATATAGGCTATAGTTAATAGGGTCACGACTGTAGGGTATTGTCTTAAACCTGTTTTATTTAGATACTCTGTGGTAGAAGATAACGTGTTTGAATGTTATGAAAAATAGGTCAAGTTTAGACGCAGATGTTACACATAGGTGCCACACTAAACCATAGATGACAAAACTTACATTTTCTTACAATCCTGATATGATTGTTGCAACAAGCATAGAAAAAAAATCAACGTTTCAGGTCTTGATTTCGATATATACCTGCCTGTGTCATTCTCATCTTATCTGTCATCAATCATCATCATCATCATCATAAATTCTATCTATCTAAACCATTGTAATTATCGTAGAAAAACATAGAACTAAAGGTAGAAGAACCAAGTATTAGATGTTTTATCTCCCGACTGCCGCTTTGCGATACTTGTGTGTGTAAACGAACCTGTTGTTACGCACACAATGACGCGTGTCTGTACGCACAGCCACAAGTATGGCCGAGCGGCAATCGTTAGATAAACTTACTATACCTACCTGTTTAACTAAGTATAGTTACTAAAACATAAATCTTTATGACGTGCCAGTATCTCTCTCAATGGTGGTAATTCAGGACGAATTATTACTAATTCTAATAATTCTTAGTAGCGCTGTCACTTTCTTAAATTTGACATAAGAACAGGATAGCAAACAAACACGTGACTTTGACATTCCTAATTTGACGTACGGCGCTATAAATAAGGAATGACCATAGAGCGTGCTCACTTATTTTACGTAATTTAAGCATTATTTTAGATTAGGAATGTCAATATCATGTGTTTATTTGCTATCCTGTTCTTATGTCAAATATAAGAAAGTGACAGCGCTACTAAGAATTAGAATTAGTAACTGGACGGCGTGAATCGAGGCCAATGTCTGTGCCCTCTTTAAACCAGAATCTCGTCAGGCTAGGTTCATTCGCCGACATAACACAAACCAATTACAGTAATTACGTGGTTCGCGTGACAAAACAAATGTAACTTACCTTGTGAACTGCCAGTGTTCCTACTACGCCACAGTGTAGAGAATACTCTGCAATATTGTTGGTGGACTGCCTGTTTTGTAGCGGAGATAGTATGCAGGTTAATTATGCTGTGTATTTGTTGAATGGTGTATCTTTTTCACCTATTGTTTAGAAAAGTAATTGAGTATGTTACGTTAAGATGATTCATCTATAGTTAGCACGGAAAGAGATATGACGCAGCGATATAATTTTTTATGCTATAATTGCAGTCGTAGACGATAAAGATATGTGCACTATATTAAGTTGATGTACGAATTTCTCTTCCCCTAAAGTGTTTTCCCTTCTTTCATCCCCACTAGGTTGGCTGGAAAAGATCTCTTATAGAGATAAGCTCGCCTGTTGTGTCCTAATTTTAAGTTAAACTGTATATATAATTGTTAATACAATAAAGAATATAATAATAATAAAGGATTCAGTCGTGACTATGTGTAGAGAACAGAGATGTATGAAACGTAGTAAGTAGCAATTCTTTAATCGAATTCTACATAACGATCTACATGCTTACATCAAATCACGGTTTTATCCCTAATGGAGTAGGTAGGCAGGCAGAGCGAAAACGACCTGCATACTGCATAAGATTTATACGTATAGAGTTTGAGAGTTATTAAAACGGATCAGTAATGTTTTAAGAAGAACAATCATAGACTTACGCTATTTGTGTAAAAATATAAACCTCTGAAACTATATCTACAAACAAGTAAGTATAGATATAAATTAAATACGTATTTGTTCAAACAAAGAAATGCTTTGTCTTATTACAGAGACGTCAGTCAGGACCAGAAACATCCTTGAATGTTAACGCCAGCTATTATCTATGAAGATGATGACAGTATCGTATTTCACTCTTAGTCATCACATCACTTGAAGACATGCCATTACTACTGCCTACATAATTTGTTTTGTCACTTGAGTAGATGTATGTTTGATTCCTAGCAATTGATGTTTCTGGTTTGATTAACGATTTTGCGAGCTGAAAATATGATGCTCTTTTTTTTTCGAGATTAAGGTAGGTAATTTTTTTTCGGACCCCCCATCCAAGTCGGTCTGAATGACACTAGCCACTTATCCAAAATAAAGTGGGAATATCTCACAAAGTTTTTACTTTATAGTACAGAAATCATACCATCCTATATAAGAATTTAACATGACTTCTAACGGGTTACGCTCTTATAATCATAATGAAATACCTGGGATACCTAAATAAAGAATGTGGAACTATAACCTGAGGTTTCTATGTAAACTCATGTCATATCCATGCAAAAATAACCTGAATTCAAAACCTAAGCGAAAATTACTTACAAATAGCTCATAATATCGTTGTAAATGACCATTTAATATCACCAAGTGCTTATAAAATCATATGCATAATTTATAACGGAGGCATGGTAATTATTAAGTAATTTTATAGAGTAGGGACCTGTCTGCCTATATTAGATCCGGTTATCTAAGTCTTTGCAAGATTACGTCATTTTTGAGGAGATGGATTATGGCATTTGTTTAAAAAAACAAATCAGGAGCCTAATGTATCGGTATATTAGAATAAAGGCGTGGATTGTTAGAGCGAACTCAGAATATCTTGCCCAGCATCAGCACATCACATAGCTCAATAATTTGTTTACTGATCCAACTATAGTGTAACATACTGTTTACTATTTCGCATAGAAACAAATGAGTAATACCATGGAGTAATATAATATGTAATACTTTAAATTGTTGTGTAATTTCTAATATTCTTATCAGAGACAATCTATATCTCGATCTCGACATCGTCTCCATGTCTCGAAAGCAAAGGTCCCTAAAATGTGCAGGCCAAGTCGGATTTACCCAGCTATGGCATTCCTATGAATATCGGGCGTAAGGTACGGAATGAATTTCTTTGTGAAAGTTGTTTAGTTTCATTGACGGAGCAACCCCCTATCAGTTTGCGGGAAGCTGTTCCTTACAATCCGTATAAAAAAAAACATCGTAATAGTCCTAAGCATGTTATTGTAACCAAAGGACTACAGGACACCGAGGTGACCGCAACATATGTTTGACACGTACCTCGTACGCCACTTTGTAACATTTGTACCTGGTTATATCAACTACAAACCTGTTTTAGGTAGTTCACTATAATATAACAACATAAGTGCCTGTTTTGTACCGTAGGGTATAACATAAAAACGACATACGTTTTCCTATACCTTCTTTAACCAAATAGGTAATATTATTAGTTTTCCGGCTACAGACTAAGTAGTGATAATAATAAAAGGTTTTTACGTCCAGTCAAAAACCAAAAATAACAGGAATAAAGTTGATTTTTAGGTCTGGTTCAGTAACTTTTTAAATACCTTTTGATTTTATTTTCTATTTTAGAGTCGTGTGAAAGAAGGCCAAGGCCCGTATTTTTGAATCACTCGAACTTAAATTCGTATACGAAAGAGCTATTTTTACACCCGACATTTGTAACGATTTTTCGCGTAACAATAACGTTGTTTTATATAGAATCCTTGTATAACGAGGTAGTTATACAGGCGTGCCGGTCAGGATCAGGACGACCGTTACCGTGACTCATGCATCTGTTGCCAACATAACATAACATGCTGGATTTCCTCCTATTATTATTATATTAGCAACGCTATTTTGTAATTGAACTTAATCCGTTGAACTTGAAATAGATTTATTTAAATGAGTCACATGATTACTTATATGTTAAAGTTATTTAATATGTACCTATGTAACTGAACAGACGTTTTCTTTACTATGCTTTTTAGTACATTTTGTGTTTATTATGGCGACCTTTTTCTAACATTATTTGCCCTAGTCCATATTTAGGGTCTGGGTTCTTAGTTCGGTGGTCGTGTGACCTTTAGACATCAGTGTTTTTTACACAATGATCCTTACGCTACAAAATTTTACAGAAGTTCATGAAAAATTTTCTTTAAAACTTAACACACAAAAAAATTTAAAGTACCTAACAATTCAACATATTTTATTTTTGATGAATCGCTCAGAAATGCAGTATATCGCACATGGTTGCAAATTGCACATTGTTTAGCATGAGCAAAGAAAACAACACCACCGATAGGGGTCAATGCCCCGCCCTGGGTGCACTTTGCACCATGCACCAGGGATGCTAAGCTTCACAGTTTTACATTTGCAAATATTTAATGACATATATTTTTTTTCCATTAAATATAAATAATTTGTTATTAACGAATGTACTGCTACGTGTAAATAAAATACACGTTTTTATCGCTCTGTAAATACAGTCTTAATTTATATTATATTTGATCTAATTTTTAATTAAATTAAATTACTCCTTTTCCCGGCCTTAGACTTCATGTGAAAACTACAATTAAAGTTCTAACTACAAAAAAACTTAATAATACTTAAGCAACAGTCTAATAATTTAATTCAAATATGTTTTTATGTAAATATTGCGGTCAACAACCTCAAAGTATTTGCACTGACATCGATTTGAAATATTATTATTATTCAGTTTTATCTTTTCCCTGTGTTTGCTCTAAAATACTTTGGTTTATTTTAAGCCAAAAACATTAACCATTACGACATACCACACCACAGATACGACACCACAAATTGAAAACAGGACAATAACATGTCCGTTTAAAAACAATTGTCGCTATAAAAAGCTCGGTTCGTTTAAAGCCAAATGGTTATTGTCTTGAATAATGTTTTTTTTTTTTAAACAAGGTGATAAAACGTGTAAATAATGGTCGTTGGCAACCCTAGAGACGTTGAGTTTTCGCCGGTCGTCGTCCTCTGCCAAAACACCTTTAGTTCTGCGAGCTGCGTGTGCACAGAGGGCCTCATTCAGGACAATTGTGATACAAATGTGTAAATATACAAATATGAGTTAGTTTTTAGCGTATTATTCCTACGAAGAATTGTCCAAGGTTTCAAATATGTGAATTTGTCTACTTTGTGGTTTGGATTCATTCTGACGAACTATGACTAACTACATATTATATTCTATTTATTCTTTCTCACCAAACTAGCAACAATTATAAGTGTCAATCAACATAATAATTGGTATAGAACTGGAACACAATTTTAGACTTCTGATTTAATATTTCACCCCATAAATACCTAAGTTAACATCTAAAATTCGTAATAAGCTGTTCTTTATAAAACGTACGTGACTCTTAACCAATAACTATTTAAATAAAAATCATTTTCATGTTAATTCATTGACCTAAATAAACTGATGAGTTGTTGAATTCACAATAAATACACGTATTTTGAAGAGAAGAGAAAAATAAAATAACAATGATGTGGTTGAAATGATTATGAACGTAGGCCCCTAATGAATCAATCATCGTTACAAATTAAAATTAAATTTGTTGTTTTCAAGGAATAACTTTTTTTTTAATCTTTCACCATCAAAGGCTATTTTAACCAGGGATAACTTCTTGGTGCCCAGAGGGATACTAGTATCCTGGCGCTAGTATCTATCCTGTGCCAGAGAGAAATAGTAGTACCTACTTTTAACTTACGTCACTTATTTCAAACATTAAATCTAAATTTCAGGAAGGACGTAAGATAAAAGTAGGTACTACTATTTCTCTCTGGCACAGGATAGATACTAGCGCCAGGAT
>JARACY010002377.1:0-43606 GCA_029255725.1 Scrobipalpa atriplicella | reverse complement strand
TGTAGTTTGTTTCATTTTTCAGTATAGTAGGTAACTTATTATAGACTTAATCGACATTACAAGTGGGCTTTTGGAATGGCTAGTAAGACGTAGGTAAATAAGATTAATGATAGTAGACTGCGTGGAAATAAATATTCAATTAATTTATCTAATACATTAAGAGGGAAGGATAGCTTTGCGATCTAGCGAATAGGTATTTTTTGAAAACACTTGCTATCGCTCCTGCGCTCATGCCCCGATATCATGTGACTTATGCAATAAAACTTTGAACTTTGAACTTTGAACTTTAAAACAACCTTTCCGCGGACTGGCAAATACCAAAAGGCCAATTGCCGCAGTAGTTAAAAATCGAATCATGGTCCTCCGCGGATGGAGAGCTCATAGCTCAGACGACTACAACACGGAGGAAGTCAAGCTATAGTATAGTAGGTAAGGTAACTACCTTACATACATATGTATAAAAGAAGATACGAAAAAAAATGGAAATGCTGATTTGGAAGACACAGGAATGATTAAGGAATACTGATTATGAAGTTCTTAGGTAGTTACCTAAGTAGTATAGTTCCATTCTAAATGCAAGCTTTGATTGCGCACGCACGTGTTTTATATTAAGGAGGGAAGTACTCTAAATCGGGCTAAACACGGTCCGGCATTTGACTTTGTTAGTATAGTTAATAGTTGAATTTTCAATAAATCTATATATGGTTTGCTTCTCTAAAATATGGAGAACAACTAGATTCATAGATATAATCTAAAAATACTATGATTACACCAGGAAATCATCAGAAATATCATGAAAAACTGGCGTCTCAATGCCGAATTTGAACAACTGTGACATTTCTATGATCTTAGAAACAGCAAATGCTATATCGAAATCACCGTATAATTATGAAGAACATCATAATCAACTCTGTTTTTCAATACTTTTTGTATAAATTGAGATATATGCAAAAATATATGAAATCGGCTTGAAACAGCCCCATGCTAGAAAAGGACAGAGCGCGCATTCTGTCATTGGTTTGAAAGGGACAGTTGCCGCGAGCACATAGACCCTTAACATCAGCAACTGAATCGCAATGCACTTCTCAGAATCATTGAAAATTAATATGTAAACTGAGGAATTTCTGGCACAAATTCGTATTGGAACACGTTTCATTGCCATTTGGCTTATGATTGATTAGTTCTGCATAATTTATTTTTCTCTTTTAATACCTTAAAAACATATTTGAGTTCAGTAGGAGAACTTGAAAAAGGATTCCGTGCTTCGGAGGGCACGTTAAGCCGTCGGTCCCGGTCGCTGTCTTTGATAGTGGTCGTTACTGAATCCATGTCAGAGGCCTATATCTGTGTTACTAGGCGGTTTGAAAACTCTGACACCAGGGTTCATCGGGTCGTTGTTCGACTCGAAAATCCACTCGCTAAGAAGAAGACAGTTTATCTGGAGGAAGACCTCACGTTAGTCAGCTTGGGAATTAAAAATAAATTATATATATTTTTTTAAATTATATTTTTTTTTTCATATTATATAAAATATCTGTAGGGTGCGTTTAATACTTACTTTGTATCCGCTAGAGCCGCTAGTGACAGATGAACTCGAGCCTAGAGGGTGTGTGCCGTTCTGAAAAAAAAAACAATTATTACCTACGTAAAAAAATTATCACGCCTATACATCTTGCGGGGTGCGCAGAGTGTCAACAATCTCATAAAAGACAGTCTTCGCCACAACTTACTGTGTATTTCTATAGTGATAGGGTGTCAGGCCACCGCCCAAATTTCAATATTGCTTATTCACTCGCCCTGAAAAGGCCCGGGTTATAAAGTTCTCACCTCGAGCTGGTCGATGGAGGTGTGGCTGTTGGGGCTCTTCCCCGGCTCGAACACGGAGGAGTCGCTGTCCACGTCGGAGGCCTGCGCCGGCGTCTCCGGGCTGTCGGGGATCTCACCGCCCGCTGCTGGACACAAACAATATATCATACATAATCATAACTTTTGACGGTATACATATTTAAACGACCATCTGTTTTCGTGATAAGTTGATTCAGGGAAATGTCACGCTCGCTTTGCTCGCGCAGCAAAAATATTCGGTTTTTTGGGTAGCGCTCGTTTCGCTCGCATAAAGTATGCATTGCGTTTTGGTAAAGTGATACGCTCGCTTCGCTCGCCTAACCTGAATCAGTATTCGTGTAGTGGTCGCTCTCTTTTGACCAGCGTAACAAATTGATTCATATGAAATATCAAGCTCGCTTCGCTCGTGTAACATGCTGACTTATTTTCCATTAGACGTTGCGCTCGCTTCAATTTTCATCATTGAAATATCGCGCTCGTTTCGCTCGCGTAAATTGGATGTTCTTACCGTGCGGGTGTATGTGTCGTCTTGCGGCGCGGGGTGAGGGCGGGTGTGCGGGGGGGCGGGAGGCTCCGGGCGCGCGACACACGGCCGCCTGCACCACCTCGCACACGCGCCGGAACCGACGGATGTTGCCTAAAGAGAAACAATGTTGTTGTTTTCTTGATCAGTAACATTAAATCTCACGCTAGCTTTGCTCACGATATGAGTTAGTAGGTATGCCTTCATCGGTAAATGTGATCTTGCGCTCGCTACGCGATGAGTTTATGTTTATTGAGTGGTTACACATAAACCCTCAGGGAGTTTTTGTAGCCACTTTCGCTTTTTTATGTATGTTTTGTGTTTTCTAATAAATAAATAATAATAATAATAAATGTAAATCAATCGCTATGTGTAATCTTGCACTTGCTAATCCTCGATTGATATATGTCAATTCTCGCACTCACTACGAGCAGCACGATCAGTACTTATGTGAAATCTTACGCTTGTTACGCTCACGATATGACGTCGTACAAAAGTAGTGTTGCTGAGCCCATTAATTAAGTTGTTCCTTGAACATATAATATGTGATGCATCTCACCTGATAATAACGTGAATGTGATTGCATATAAGTATTCCTTGCCGTTTTCACCCGGCGCCTTCGTTATCGTTGAAATATCCACCTAAAACAAAAAAATTAAAATTATTAGGACTGGCACAGGACCGCAACGATTGACTTTCGTATGCGAATTGAAGTTTGAGTGATTAAAAAATATGGCTCCTGTCCTTTGCCTTTTCAGTGACTGAGAAAGTAGGCTATTTCTTGCCTATTAGCATGGACGAATAAAACAAAGACGACTGATAACCTCCCTTATAAACTGCGTACACCGCTACTTAGCAGTGCCATCTATTGACATTAGCGAAATATTGTGTAAACATAATGTTTTTTTTATAATTTATTTTAATTCAGATATTTTAAACAGCATTTCTCATTGTGTATTTCTACTTAAAAGATAATTTGGTTAATGTTGTACTTGATTTTTTTCAATTTTATGACCTATATTAACAACGGACTCTTCGAGCAATATGCCAGCGCCATCTAGGTTTGCTCGCATTTTGACCTTTTTATCGAGTATCGAGGTACGCTCTCTAGTATGGCGGTTAGCAGTCCTCTAGAGTAGTTAGTCCATGATATTAGAGATGAAAAGAGAATAGAATAGAATGTAACAATGTACCTGAAATCTCACGTGTCTCTGGAACATAGCTGGGGCATTGGAGCCACGTTTATACTCCACCCGGAACGACATTGGCGATAGCACGCTGTGAGACAACTCCGCTATCTGCAATCATAGAAAATAGTTATTTGTGTATTTAGGGCGGAAAGTAAGCAATTCCGACAGAGGGGACATTCAAAGCACGAGCGTGAGCAAGTGGTTAAATGCCCCGTGCGTCGAAATTGCACTGCCGCCCGTGCTACACACATGTTTTTCATCACATTTGCGAGAAATAGAAAAAACAAAAACAAGTAATCTTAAAACTTATTTTTGTTTTTGCATCATTTGCTTCCTTTTTTTTAAAGGTTCTCCCATTTTATAAGGAAAGGCAAATAGCTTGAGCTCATGCATCCTAGTCTTCAGGACATTTGCTAAAACACCCTGTATACTTAGATTAGACCCTGTATACTCACACTAAGGAAGGCGTGTATAAGGTCAGCTTTGACAGTAGCTAGTGGTTTTTCCTTCACTAGGGCGGTAACAGTTTCATCTTTATCCCCTGCCGCTAAAACACCCTGTATACTTAGATTAGACCCTGTATACTCACACTAAGGAAGGCGTGTATAAGGTCAGCTTTGACAGTAGCTAGTGGTTTTCCCTTCACTAGGGCGGTAACAGTTTCATCTTTATCCCCTGCCGCTAAAACACCCTGTATACTTAGATTAGACCCTGTATACTCACACTAAGGAAGGCGTGTATAAGGTCAGCTTTGACAGTAGCTAGTGGTTTTCCCTTCACTAGGGCGGTAACAGTTTCATCTTTATCCCCTGCCGCTAAAACACCCTGTATACTTAGATTAGACCCTGTATACTCACACTAAGGAAGGCGTGTATAAGGTCAGCTTTGACAGTAGCTAGTGGTTTTCCCTTCACTAGGGCGGTAACAGTTTCATCTTTATCCCCTGCCGCTAAAACACCCTGTATACTTAGATTAGACCCTGTACACTCACACTAAGGAAGGCGTGTATAAGGTCAGCTTTGACAGTAGCTAATGGTTTTCCCTTCACTAGGGCGGTAACAGTTTCATCTTTATCCCCTGCCGCTAAAACACCCTGTATACTTAGATTGGACCCTGTATACTCACACTAAGGAAGGCGTGTATAAGGTCAGCTTTGACAGTAGCTAGTGGTTTTCCCTTCACTAGGGCGGTAACAGTTTCATCTTTATTCCCTGCCGCTAAAACACCCTGTATACTTAGATTAGACCCTGTATACTCACACTAAGGAAGGCGTGTATAAGGTCAGCTTTGACAGTAGCTAGTGGTTTTCCCTTCACTAGTGCTGTAACAGTTTCATCTTTATCCCCTGCCGCTAAAACACCCTGTATACTTAGATTAGACCCTGTATACTCACACTAAGGAAGGCGTGTATAAGGTCAGCTTTGACAGTAGCTAGTGGTTTTTCCTTCACTAGGGCGGTAACAGTTTCATCTTTATCCCCTGCCGCTAAAACACCCTGTATACTTAGATTAGACCCTGTATACTCACACTAAGGAAGGCGTGTATAAGGTCAGCTTTGACAGTAGCTAGTGGTTTTCCCTTCACTAGTGCTGTAACAGTTTCGTCTTTATCCCCTGCCGCTAGTAGTGATCCGAACCAGGACCGTCTTGTTAGTTCTGGTGAAGATTCTGGAGTTAAAGCCACTTCTTCAGTTGATGCTGTGGATGAAATGCAGGGTTTAGTATTTTTGATTTGAGTGGTGCACTGATACTCGCCGTTAAAAGATGTTGATCTAAAGTGATCTCTGATTTGATATTTCCTTTATTGATTACTATTATCAGCAGATTATGTAGTGTGTTGGGTGTAATGGGAATCCATGACACCTCACTATTTTAACATGAAACTTTTAATTGATTTATGGATAGATTATCAATATTTTAGAGACTTTTCATTGTAACTTTGTCGAATTATCCTTTCATTCCAGAGAAATAATTTTTTGAAATATGATTTATTCTAAAAGGTCGTAAGTCACAAAGTTCGTCCGTGTGTAACTTTTCCCTTTGCCAAGAACCTTGAGCCAAGAACAAAAAAAAAAGTGACAACTTGATTGATGTCAGTTTTTTTTTTCGTATGCATAGGTAATAGGCAAAGGATATTGTGACAGAAAACCGAACTCTGTTCAAAAAATCTTTATTTTTAAATAACTCAACTCTCTTTTGGAACACTAAACAGTGGCGCCATCTGCAATTAGCTTTGCGTTCTTATCCCCATTAACCAGGCATTCACGTCATTGCATATAGATTACATTGGTCCTTTACCTTGCATTTTTCTCCTGTGGAACCTTGGTGAGCCGAGGAAGGAGTTCTTAATGGTAGCGAGCCGCGCCCGCCACGGCGCCGCCGCCCCGCCCACACCACCCACACCGCCCACAGAGCCCATACCGCCCACACCACCCGCGCCCACTCCTTGGAAAAATATTTCAAAAAGGTTTCAAAAGAAGTATCTTAGAAAAATGGGCATTTAAGTCACCATGTTTAAGATTAAAACCTGAGAAAGGTCAAGTCAAGAGTAACATAACATAACCGACGATTGCGCTCGAACTTTGTAGAAAATTGGGAGAATGTGGTAGACAAGATTTAGGAACGAAGTACGTAGATAATGGTGCTAATTCAGGACGCATTATTACTAATTCTAATTCTTAGTAGCGCTGTCACTTTCTTAAATTTGACATTAGAACAGGATAGCAAACAAACACGTGACTTTGACATTCTTAATTTGACGTACGGCGCTTTAAATAAGGAATGACCATACAGCGTGCTCACTAATTTTACTTAATTTAAGCAGTCTTATGTCAGATAAGAAATGTCAAACTCTCGTATATGTTTGCTATCCTGTTCTTATGTCAAAGTTAAGAAAGTGACAGCGCTACTAAGAATTAGAATTAGTAACTGGACGGCGTGAATTGAGGCCAATGCCCTCGATTCTGGCCGTCCCATTCTTAACTAATTTTAAGATAGCGCTGTCACTTTCTTTACTTTGACATAAGAACAGGATAGCAAATAAAACACATGTGTTTGACGTTCCTAATTTGACATAAGCTGCTTTAAATAAAAACCGAGCATAGAGCATGTTCCTTACGTAAAAACGTTAAATAAGCAATCTAATGTCGAATTTAAGCAATTTAATGTCAGATTAGGAATGTCAAAGTCAAGTGTTCATTTGCTATCCTGTTCTTATGTCAAATATTAGAAAGTGACAGCGTTACTAAGAATTAGAATTTGTAACTGGACGGCGTGAATCGACGCCAATATTAAAGAACGTGGTAAATAAGATTAATGATCGTAGACTGCGTGGAAATAAATATTCAATTAATCTTATCTAATACATTAAGAGGGAAGGATAGCTTTGCGATCCTAGCGAAATAGGTATTTTTGAAAACACATGCTATCGCTCCTGCGCTCATGCCCCGATATCATGTGCGATAGAGAGCGTTGCAGCTCGCGACTGACAATAGGTACTTTTGTTGATGAAATTTACGTTTCGGGAGAAAACGTTTTCCACTACCTAAATCTTAACAAATCTCTTTGATTTTGGTGTCGATCGTTTCAGCATAATATATTCTATGTTTATAGGTTTCGCTTTTTCTAAAAAAAATACATTGTTTTTTTTAAACAAACAGCTTAACCCAACGAAGTTTTAATCGCAAAAATTAAGTTATTTGAGGTGCCTGTAAGTTTGAATGTAACGCAAATTTTGAAAAAAGCAACAGCTATAAACCTAGTATTTTACTGTGTAAATAACATACAAAAAATTCATGGAGATTGGAAAATATTTAGAAGTGGAAAAACGTTTTCTCTTTTTGTATGGACGAGTACGTGCTAATCTTCCCTCTTAAGTAAGTATACTCTGTTTTTTTAACGTTGCGTTATCGATACCAACGTATTTTGCGGCACATAAGCAGCTTTTTCTTTGCAACTTAGCAGAGTTACAACTTTCGGAACCGCAGACAATAACCTTGTTACAAGCTTATGTTTTGCGGTTGACTTTCTTTAAAGTAGTAAAGAAAAAGCAGTTTACAGGCCGCAAAACAAGTTGGTATCGATAACGCAACGTTAAAAAAAATGGAGTATAATACATTGGGCCCGATTCGTAACCATCCCGACTTAACTAAATCTCAACTAAAATGATTGCCCTCCCGTTCTGTTCTCTCATGACATGATAGAAAGAGACAGGTATACACAATCACACTCATAGCCCCCACTAGGATTCCCTGTATCGGGGTGCCATGGACATACACAGAAACAACCACAAAAAACACCCAGACCCAGAAACAGACATTTAAATTCATCATTCAAATGTCTGCCCCGGCCGGGAAGGTATGGACTTATATTAGTTGAGTCGCGTACTTTGCAACCACGAATGGCTACCATTGTACAGTTTACTTTACCTGTGATAGTGCCGAGGTTCGGTAGGAAGGACGGCGTGACGGGGGAAGTCCCGGCCGCCGTCGGGCCCGGTAATGATGATCGCTCCCGTACTAAAAAACATTAATATATATATTTACCATGGACGAATAAAACAAAGAGGACTGACAACCTCCCTTATAAACTGCGTACACCGCTACTTAGCAGTGCCATCTATTGACATTAGCGAAATATTGAGTAAACTGAATATGTATTTCAATTTAGATGTTTTAAACAGCATTTCTCATTGTGTATTTCTACTTTAAAAATCTTAAAAGATAATTTTAATAATTTTTAATTTTTATTTTTTTGGTTCAAGTTGTTATTTAATTATTTCAATTTCAGGACCTATATTAACAACGGACTCTTCGAGCAATATGCCAGCGCCATCTAGGTTTTGCTCGCATCTTGACCTTTTTATCGAGCATCGAGGTACGCTCTCTAGTATGGCGGTTAGCAGTCCTCTAGAGTAGTTAGTCCATGATATTTACTATAGAATAGACATTCGTACCAAAACAAATAAGAGGCAAATTATATTCTGTGTAAAGCTAAACTACCTTCCATGCTGGACTGGGAGTGAGAGAAGAACATAGAATGTGCCAGCTGCATATCCTCCCGGGCATGCTGTAAAAGTCAGCTAAGGGATTGGAGGGTTTCAGTATTGTAATTTAGGCGATGGGCTGACAACCTGTCACTATTAGCAATATGCAGATCTATCTGGAATAACCCTCAAAACTTGTCAGACGTGGCGGAACGCCCTATGTTTAGGTTGTTACGCTCTGCCTAGCCCTTTAGGGATAGAGGCGTGATTTTATGTATGTATGTAAAGCTAAACTACAGCTTTATAGAGTGAACTTACTCCTGTGCGAGTGCGAGGGGCTGTGTGGTCGGTGTGAGACGGAAGATCCCATCACGGGGGACTCGTTAATGATGATCACCGCTTCTCCCGGCTCGCCACCTGATGTTTAGAGGAAAAAAAATAAGATTAAAAATCATATCCTTCATTAAGATCAGGTATACGCAGAAAAATGCATAAAAACCCAGGAGCCCAGGACAATACGCCAATAATGGGCTAACGATTCGGTTAAATGGGGATAAGAACGCAAAGCTAATTGCAGATGGCGCCACTGTTGAGTGTTCCAAAAGAGACCAATGAGAAGACACAAAACTGACATTGATATTGACATTGACAGATTACTGACCAATCACAGGAAAAAGGAATCATGTCGCCATTCGTGGCGCCATTTAGTTCCTTCGACATGAAATATTAGGCTTGAGCTGGAGACCTATACAGCCTAGTCTTAAATTAATTTTGTTAAAATCTGTTTTGTTTTTATTAAATAATCACCTAAATTAATTATTTTATATGGTGCTTTAAAAAGAACATAGAATGAAAACAAATTCAAGGAAATATTATAAATTAACAAGTTTTATCCGTGCACTTTTATTGCGTTTGGCTGCATGACCTTAAATGTTTATGCCTTAGTATAGACACATTTAAAAAGCTACTTTTTTGCCCTTGTGCATAAAGTTCAACTTTATGCAGCCTACACCCTGCACGAAGTAGTACTCTTACGAGCATGAGAAGTGAAACATAAATTTTATGTATGAAGTACGTAGTAAGTACTTCCATGCTGGACTGGGAGTGATGGAAAAACATAGAATGTGCCAGCTGCATCTCCTCCCGGGCATGCTGTAAAAACCAGCTAATAGATTCGAGGGTTTCAGTGTATTGTAATTTAGGCGATGGGCTGACAACCTGTCACTATAGCAATATACATAATCATCTGTAATAACCCTCAAAACTCGTCAGACGTGGCAGAATGACCTTCCTTAGGTCGTTTCTGCTCTGCCTGCCCCGTTAGGGATAAAGGTGTGATTTTATGTATGTATGTATGTAAGTCTTGGAAATATGAAAAGATGCTTACTTATATTGAGACTTATTGTAGGTCCGGTGGAGTTGGCTCTTTGGTGATGGTGTTCCCGTACTGAGGGTGATGCTGGAAAAAGTAAAGTATACAATTAAGGGGCTACCCTGAGCCAGGTGGCGCCCTCATCAGTTAAAAAAATCATTACTCACTGAAAACGCAATGAATCGAAAATCCGGTAAACCAGATTAAAGAATAGGTACTGAAGTTTGTTTTAAGCACTATAAATTCATAATTCAGAGCAGTTACAGATACCAAAAGTGCTAAAAGTGGCCGTTTTTCGCAAATTTTCCTTCTGTTACTACCACGAACTATGAATAGCAACTTTATGATGTTCTAAATTATCTTCTTTGCTTTTACTTCAATCTACCGGATTTTCGATTAATTGTGTTTTCAGTGAATTATGTATTTTTGACTGATGAGGGCGCCACCTGGCTCAGGGTAGCCTCTTAATTGTTTAAATAAAAAAGTTAAGTTGACGTGGTCAGTGTGTGGAGGTGATTATAGTGTTCTGTGGTGTGTGGTCAAGAAATTTCAACACAACAAAAAAATTATATTGTTTCGTTTTTACTATGAACACAAAATCTCACGAAATTAATATGGGAAGTATTTATTTCTAAATAAAGGGTGTTACCGAGTGGTGATCCTGGCGTGGCCGGCGTGCCTCCCAGAGAAGACACACGATGAGGCGTATGACCCGCTATAGATAAACGAAATTATTATTAGTGAAATAAGAAAATAAATTATTTTAAGGTAAGGTACCAAATACGCTATTTGACTACTAGTCAAATCAGCAACTTTTTATGAAATCTCAAAAACGATTTTTTGAATTAAAATACAGGCTTCATTTTTTTCTATTAAAATACAGGTGACGTCACTGGCTTGTAAATATTGACTACTTAAATCAATAACTTCTACATTTTTAACTTGATTATTAAATCGAAATATGCATTTGTTCATTAAATAATGAATGAGATCCACATTATTTTAGCCATCAGTTTTAAGGTACAAACGTTTTGAATTTTTTTAGTCACCCAGTCAACATGCCTATTGAGTTCTATTTTCGACAGACGTGGCGAAGGCGCCTTTTACGAGGTGTTTTAACGCTCTGCCCACCCCGTAATGGATAAAGGCGTGATGAATGTATGTAAGGTATCAAAATAGTTACTTGGCGGACTGGCGGCTAGCTGCGGACTGGAGCGGCCCTCCGCGCGACGGGACGATGACGATCTACAAAGCAATCAACAAACTGATGTAAAAAAAAAAGTGAAATCTCTGCTAAGTCACACAGGGGTACATTCAGTCGACCCAGTTCGATATTTATACCGATCGAATCTTATACTAGTGGGACGCACTGAACGTGCACCTTAGCCGCTGTCAGATAAAACTTCACTTCCGGTGCGCCTCGGAACGGGCCGGATAAAAATTAACCTAGTCGAAATTTCGTCTGACAGGTGTCTCTGAACGGGCAGGATAATTTTTAACCAGGTTAAATTTCGATCGATCGAGCGGTTCTGAACGTACCCCAGACAAAATGAAAAACAAGAGTATAATAATATAATAATAACAGTTAAGGGTCTATGTGCTCGCGGCAACTGTCCCTTTCAAACTAATGACAGAATGCGCGCTCTGTCATTTTCTAGCATGGGGCTGTTTCAAGCCGATTTCATATATTTTTGCATATATATATCTCTATATTTATATTTTCTTTAATGGAGAAATAACAGACATAGATTTATAAAATAATTACATTGTACATACTTATGCTATTATTAAAATCTATATCCTTAACATCTCAATGTACACAAAAAGTATTGAAAAACAGAATTGATTATGATGTTCTTCATAATTATACGGTAAATTCGATATAACATTTGCTGTTTCTAAGCTCATAAAAATGTCACAGTTGTTGAAATTTGGCATTGTGACGCCAGCGCCAGTTTTTCATTTCTGATGATTTCCTGGTGTAATCATAGTATTTTTAGGTTATATCTATGAATCTAGTTGTTCTCCATATTTTAGAGAAGCTAATCATATATGTATAGATTTATTGAAAATTCAACTATTAACTATCATAACAAAGTGAAATGCCGGACCGTGTTTAGCCCGATTTAGGCCCGTATTTATAATCAGCTCTCAAGAGTGACAGCGAGTTTGAGTTCGTATCAGAAATGTCATTCCAGTACAAAATTACCTGTCAAATCCGCACTCAATATTGCTCTCAATCTTGAGATCGCTTTATAAATACGAGCCTTAGAGTACTTCCCTCCTTAAGTGGTACATTACCTGAATTGTGATCTTCTGGGTGTGATAGGCGAACCCTCGCTGATCTGACCGAAATGCGCCGACTGACCGTTCACCTGCACATATTATTCATAGATTATATTTATATCATGCTGGACTGGGAGTGATAGAAAAACATAGAATGTTCCAGCTGCATCACCTCCCGGGCATGCTGTAAAAATCAGCTAAGGGATTCAAGGGTTTCAGTATTATAATTTAGGCGATGGGCTGACAACCTGTCACTATAGCAATATACATAATCACCTGTATAATAACCCTCAAAACTTGTCAGACGTGGCGGAATTACCTTTATTTAGGTCGTTTTTGCTCTGCCTAGCCCAACAGGGATAAAGGCGTGATTGTATGTATGTATGTATGTATGAATTTGTTTTCTAACCTGTATACTAACCCGGCAAGTATCGAGTCGTTTCCTCGGTGGGTCAGCAGCCGGTGGTAGTGACAGTCGAGGCTCGTCATCTCGAGCTGGTCTTCTGCGTTTGCGTTCCAGTAGTAGGAAGTAGATCACTTTCTCTGTATTGTGGCTGGAAGGGGAAATAAACAAAGTTTTTATTATTATTATTATTTAATAAGACCTCTAAGGAGGTGGTCAGATGACCTGAAAAAGATTGCAGGGGTCCTGTGGACCAGGCTAACAAGAGACAGGGAAAGATGGAAAGAGCTGGGGGAGGTCTATGCGTCTTCAGGATGTGCAGATACTCCAAGTTGAGTGATAAATTGATAATTTATTCAATGTTAATGTTATGTTTATGTTCAATTTAAATATTATGTAATTAATACATTTTTTGTATCTGTAATAAATAGACTAATAATAATAAATTATTTAATAATAGCCGAGCAGCAGAATTGCTGATGTGGCTATATCCGTAGCTGGTGAGTGCGCTAATATTTAATTAAAGTCCATTATTTATGATTCACTTAAAAGTCCTTTACATTGTATTATATTGTTCATTTTTTAAATTTTGTTATTAATTAACCGATTGTCAAGTCTATTTTTAATTGAGATTTTACTATACTTCCATGCTGGACTGGGAGTGATAGAAAAACAGAATGTGCCAGCTGCATGCTGTAAAAACCAGCTAAGGGATTCGAGGGTTTCAGTGTAATTTGATTTAGGCGATGGGCTGACAACACGTCACTATAGCAATGTATTTGTAACCCTCAAAACTTGTCAGACGTGGCAGAACGATCTTTGTTTAGGTCGTTTTCGCTCTGCCTAACCCATCAGAGTGGAAACGCCATAACCTAAAAGATTGATTGATTGATAAAGGCGTGATTTTATGTATAAATGTATGTATTTTACAATAACAGAATATTTATGTAGGTTAATAAAATTATTGAGCACAGTTTTTTCTGTGGATAGACATATTAATTAAAATAATAAATACAAAGTTACATGAAAGAGAACTTACTGTGGACTAAGTAATTCTTGTATTAGTTTTTCCCGTTGTTTGAAGCACCCAAGACTGCAGATAGCCTGAAAAAAAAAAAAAACGGAATGAGTTTGCCTTTGGCTCTAGACACTAAGGTCAGGGATGACAGAGTCGACGATGGAGCGAGCAAACCCAGAGGATGCCTGTATGTGGCCACTTTCAGCACATTTGCAATACATAGCTTTTATGCTTAGTGAGAATTATTGTATAATGGATTATAAAATGAACCCGATCGTCGCCAAACGTAAAATATTCATGACAATGTTTGTATTTCAGGCACAATTAATTTAAAACTGATGGCGCCACGGTCGCAGCTCTCCGCACACCTAAATAAATCATTTCAGCCGCAAAAGGTTGGTTTTTAGTGCTCGCTCGGTTAATTACAACTTAAAATAAAATATTCATTTGTCTTTTTTGATAATCAAAGCTATTGACAGAAAGTTTTAATAAAAAGATAGTCCTCAAAAAGGACGAAATGAGACTAATCTCTTTGTTACGGTTTTGGCACATATTGCAAATTGTAACCCATATTGGCATAGGCTTAAGCCTTATAGCATTAGGCATAGCTGTTATAAAGCTTATCTGTAATACAACAGGATCTATAGCATCGGCTGTAGGCAGCACCCTGGTCTGAACAACCTCCATCATTGGTAATTCCTGTTCTAATTCTACCTACCCCCTAGCTAGAGGCGTGACTTACTTGTAGCACATCAGGGTCTATAGCGTCGGCTGTAGGCAGCACCCTGGTCTGAACAACCTCCATCATTGGTAATTCCTGTTCTAATTCTACCTACCCCCTAGCTAGAGGCGTGACTTACTTGTAGCACATCAGGGTCTATAGCGTCAGCTGTAGGTAGCACCCTGGTCTGAACAACCTCCATCATTGGTAACTCCTGTTCTAACTCTCCCCGACCGCCCGCTGTCACCCACGGATGTCTTGTTATTTCTGCTAACTGAAATCATGAAAAATAAATCATACATTATATGCATGATGTTGGTCATTGAAAATGTGATTTTAAAAATATAGAGTAAATGTCACTTACATTACATTGCTAAGAGTTCTCTCTAGTTTAATTTCATGTATTTTTTTGCTGTAGGTACTGTGTTTTCTACAGACAATCCAAGTTAAGCTGACTTAGGTACCTGTTATCACAAATGTAAAATAATCTGAAGCTAAGGACTAAAATTAAGGTTTTTTCTTTCCTTCTAATATTCGCAAATTCCAATTATTATTTTTTTGCAAGAATTGTGACCTCAGTAATTTTGAAGCATAAACCAACAAGATGTATTAAATGCTTGCTTTTTGCTTAATGAGTTTTCACATGGGAATCATATATTTTTCCACAGTAAAAAGTAGCCTATGTGACTTAAGGATTATATTCCTCCATGCTTAATGTTGCTTTCAAATGGAGAAAGAGTTTTCGATATTGGTCCAGTAGTTTTTGAGTTTATTCATTCCAAACATACATAGATACATACAAAAATACAAATTTTTCCTTTTTTAAAAATTAGTAAACATGATAACTATGATCAGCTGGCTCACCGTCATCCTCTTCTCAGGGTTGACTTCGATCATGCCTCTGAGGAGTTGCTGGCAGTCAGGAGGGACGAAATGAGGCACATGGAACACGCCTCGCTTCACCTGGAATGTTAAACAAGCACCTTCCGGTCAATTAAAAGAGTTAGAGAATTTCATGGGAGATCAGAAAATCTTTATTTTTTTATGTTATACAGCAGCTACTAAGCATACGGCCCACCTGATGGCAAGCAGCAACGTAGCCTATAATACCTACTACTATCCCACTAGATCATAGTAAAAAGCAGGGTGCGTTGCACACCGTGAGACCTAAGCTGGATACGTAATGGACAGAATTCAGTGTTCAACAGCAGGACTAAGTCTTCTCATGTTAGATAAGTAGATAAATGTAAAAGCTTCTGAATTCTAATAAATTGTATTTTTATAAACTTATTTAATAAGAAAACACACTCGCTTTTAATTCATAAAATCACGTAAAATGAGAACATCACTGATACCTTTTCGAGTAACTGGCGTAAGTTGTCGTCGTCAAATGGGAGCGCTCCCACGAGTAAGGCGTAAAGGATAACCCCGCAGGACCACACATCTGCCCGTCGCCCGTCATATTTCTCGCCCTGGAAGAGAAAAAGTCGGATTTTACTTGTGTTTTTGGATTTTCTATTGTGAAAATGGTTTGTTTTGTTTACTTTTTGGTTACACTTTTTGTTTTTTTTTTTGCATCTTGCGTTCCAATGTATGAATTTTTAAATTTATATAAAAAGAGAATCAAAAATCTAAACAACAAAAAGAAATATTTTTGTGATTAATAATAAGTCAAATTTATACCGATTGAAATAAAATCGATGGTTCTTAATTAATTAACACGAAATTTTTAGATAAAATATCGTTGAACGCGTTGAATGTAAATCATTAATCATTTTTTCTGATGAAACGGAACGTTAAGTATAGGAAGTTGTTGTGTTGGCAGAATTGATTTATCAGTACCACCAACATTGTAAAATTAAATGGGGTTTTTTTCACTCCCCGGTACGGCTCCGACACTGACACCGGCACCGACTGGGGTACGTTCACGGGCGCACAGTTAGCGTAAGGTTAGGGGAACTTTTCACTTTGACAGTTGATAAAGCCCCGTTTTGAAGCGCCTGTCAGGGGAAATTTCATCCTGACAGGTGCAAGTGCGTGCATGAACGGGGGTTTACGCGAGCTGTCAGATTAAAAGTCGCTCTAACGGTTTCCCCTAGGTGCACACGTGAACGCACTCCTGGTGTGTTTTTTTAGTAACATCAACATTCGCCGGGAGCGTTGCGCTTGCGCCCCCACACTACTTTTCATTGTGAAGTGTGAAGAAAAAACGCAAAGATCAGACGTTTTTTCGCAAAGCATTTACCTTTTTTTTTTTTTTTTTTTTAATAGCCTATAGGTCGTCCCACTACTGCTGGGCAAAGGCCTCCCCTTTGTCTCTCCAGGCGTCTCTATTTGCAGCCTCTGTCGGCCATTGTGCGCAGAAAACATCCAGGTCGTCTCGCCATCGTCTACGGGGTCTTCCCCGTCGTCGGCGACCACCCTCCGGGATCCACTCAGTGACAGCATTTGTCCATTTTTCGGAGCTCATGCGGACGACATGTCCGGCCCAATCCCACTTCAGTCTCGCGGATTTTCTGCCTACGTCTGTAATGCCGGTTTTTGCGCGAAGAGCTGTATTTCTTATGCGGTCCGTTCTTTTCACGCATAGAATGCTGCGCTCCATGGCGCGTTGGCAAACTTTGAGTTTGGACTTCTGTGCTTGCGTCAGTGACCATGTCTGTGCACCGTAGGTTAGGATAGGCAGGATACACATGTCAATGAGTTTCCTTTTTAGTGCAATAGGAAGGTTACCCTTCATTAGTTCCTTCATGGACCAGAAGCTCTTCCAGGCATTTTGGATGCGTCTTTCGACTTCTTTGTCCTGCCTGTTTTCGAATTACCTTTATCTTGTAAAAATGAGAAATGTTTTTTCGCCATATCGGGTAATTTTTTTTAATAATGGCAACACCAAACTAAACGCAAAAATGGCAGTTATTAGACGGCCAAAGCCAATTTCAATTGTTTATGTTTATGACAGAGATAGCGACATACGACTTAGCGACATCTGAGAGAGAGAGAAATACACGCAACTGATTTACAATTTGGTTGCATTTTATTGATAATTTCGAATGACCGTTGCTTTGATTTTGTGAACCGTTGAGAAGTTTTTGGTTAAAAGAAGTGGCTAAATACGTTTCAAAACGTTAGAAGTGCAAATTTTTTCACAAAATGAAGTCGGCGAAATCTAAAACGAGGCTCAATGAGCTTCGCACACCGGCGCGGAGTCGTCAAAATTTGGCCGGTGGCGATCGTGATCCCGTCCAAGTGTTTTGCCGGTTGCGGCCCATGCAAAGGGACTCCGACGTGTCCTGTATGAAGATAATATCTCCCACAACCGTCCTGCTTACGCCCCCATCCACCGCGTTGAGCTACAGGAACGAAAACATGAAATCTATGAAGTACACTTTTAGAGAGGTCTTCCCGCCTGAAACGAGTCAACAGGAAGTCTTCGACAAAGTTGCTCTGCCCATAGTTGAAGGCCTAGTGAAAGGTAAAAACGGATTACTATTTACTTACGGAGTTACTGGCAGCGGCAAGACTTTTACCATGACAGGAGAACCTAACAACTGTGGAATTTTACCCAGAGCTCTAAATATCATCTTCAAAACCATAAACGACTTGCAAGCGCATAAATACGTGTTCAAACCAGACAAAATGAACATGTTCGATGTTCAAACGGAGGCGGAAGCCATGTTGGAAAGGCAGCAAGAGCTACATAAATTTAAAACCGGAAAAAAAAATAACTCAAACCCAGATTTAGCGATGTCAGCATCAGATGTCACAAAGATTCAAGGAGTCAATGAGGACAACCAATATGCGGTCTTCGTAACATATGTAGAGATCTACAACAACAGTGTATTTGATCTTTTAGAAGATGGTCCACCAAACTGCAAAAATCTACCAGTAAAAATTATAAGAGAAGATGCAGCACACAACATGTATGTTCATGGAGTAACTGAAATCGAAATCAAGTCTGCCGAGGAAGCATTTGATGCTTTCTACTTAGGTTTGAAAAGAAAACGAATGGCCCACACAAAGTTAAATGCTGAATCAAGTCGCAGCCACTCCGTTTTCACCATCAGGCTGGTGCAGGCACCGGTAGATGAGATTGGAGAGGCTGTCATACAAAATAAGAAGTTTCTATCCATCAGTCAGCTCAGTTTGGTCGACCTTGCTGGCAGCGAACGGACAAACAGAACCAAAAACACTGGTCAGCGATTGAGAGAAGCCGGAAACATCAACAAGTCCTTGATGACGTTAAGGACTTGCTTGGAAATGCTACGAGAGAACCAGATCAACAATGCCAATAATATGGTTCCATACCGTGAATCTAAAATCACACATTTATTCAAGAATTTCTTTGAAGGTGAAGGCCAGGTGCGAATGGTTGTCTGCGCAAACCCCAGGGCAGAAGATTATGATGAAACCTTGCAAGTGATGAGGTTCGCTGAAATGGCTGCCGAAGTGGAGGTTACAAAGCCACAGATACACAATGTTGCAGCTGACATGGGACTTATGACCGGCCGTCGTAAAGCCAACCGCCTATTCACAGCAGCACGTGAAAACATCATGAGAGCTGAAGCTAAAGATTTGGAGTTAGACTTAGGTCTTGTTTACAGTCTGGGTCCTGACTTCCCAAGTCTGGAGCTGAACAGCTCTCAGGCAGCTCATATTATCAAGGAACTGATGGCCCATTTGGAAATGAGGATCAGTCGCCGTGAAACACTAAAAAGAAGCAAGGCTATCAAAGATGAGAGACTGCGATCAGCCTTGTTGGACCTTGAAAAGGAGTCTCTTGAAGTCCGTAGTGAAAACTCTTCCTTGAGAGGACAATTGACAGCAGCTGAGAGGAGAATCAAAGCTTTAGAAGAACGTCTGACAGCAACAGAAAATGCATCTCTTTCCCATCAGAGAAAACTTGCAGAAATGACTGAATACACTTCTAATCTCAAGAGGGACTTACAAGAGAAAGAACTTCTTTTGAGCCAACACAAACTGGAAAAGGAGAAGCAAAAGAAGATTCTAGAAAGGAAATACAATCACAAAATAGCAGCTGAACATGAAAAGGCCAAAGAAATCAATTCTGAAGCTGAAAGACTGCGAAATGCAAATGAAGAAAAAGAAAACAGACTTCGGATTATTGCTCAGGCTTTAGGAGGTGAAAGAGGAGATCATGAAGGGCACAGAATTATAACCGGGGACATGGCAGCTCAGACAAGCGATAAGAATTTGAAAGATTTCACACCGGGATCCACTCCCAGAGCTTTACCAGCGCATCTGTTGACGCCTTTCAGTCAACAAACTCAACTAAATACCTGCAGGGAGTTCAGAGATACCCCAGTTTCTTCATCTCGCAGAGGCGTGGCCGTAGCCAATCCCAGACACAAGAGATCCTTATCAGCTGATGGCAAAGGTTGGGTGGAACATGCTCCAACCAAACTGGTACCAATGGGCACTGTTTTGAAGCCCAGTATACACAACAGCAGAGTCGTCAATAAACTGAAGACTGTCAAAGACATTGCCAACTCCAAAACCTCGAAATACTGTCTCATCTCCCAAGAGCAAGATACTGATGGCGAATTAGAAACGAAATTGTACAAAGGAGACGTCGTTCCAACATGCGGTGGCGGGGCACAGGTAATTTTCAATGACGTGGAAATGTTAAAGCAGTTTTCGCCGAATAAAGACAGAGAATCCGTGTCGACCAATCGGATTTCAGGATCTTGCGCGCGCCATTCTTCTAAAAGACGTGACACAGCGCATTCCCCGCCACAAACACCGTCAAATACTAGCAAAAAGCAGAGAATTGATGATGATTAAGTATGTAATTATCAAAATGATTGATGATTAATTACATATTGATAGTCTTAATTACCCACATACTTTGATGATTAAAATAAGCGGGTCTGTAATAATTATGAACAATAGATTAATAAACATAGGTAGCCTACTTACTAATTGAAGTTATCTGTTTGACTTATATATGATTTTTAGACTAACATTTTATACATTTTGTAAGTTTTGTATAATTGTAGGAAGCAAGATTTTTGACTGTGATTGTGAAAAATAACATAAGTTTTTTGCTCATGGATAAACATTTTTTTTTAAGAATAACAGAAATAGCTAACAGATCTGAATATTGTTTAGGTTTAAATAATTATTTAAAAGAATATTGGTAATTATGATTGGAGCTGATTTATTTCGCCATTGTATAAAACCCTTACCTATCAAATTAACTTAATACAAGTTTCTTTGATAACCATGTACTTAATTAATTAATATAATAATACTAATTACATTTATTATATTAACTTGTGTTTGGTAAAAGCTTTAGTTTGATAAAGTTTTCTGTACTGTAAGTTGTTTATATTTCTTTCATGTGGAAGTGTATTAAATACGTTTCTGAATATTTATTGTATTATTTACAAAATTTTTACCCAACTTTGCCCAATTATTAAAACTAATTTGTACAAATTAATCGGAGAAATAACTAACTAATGAATGATTAAAAATTGTACAAAAAAGTATTCAAATGTGGAAGACAGAAGGAAAATTATTTTTTTCGTTCTCTACATAGTGCATAGGTAAAACTGGTGCATTTCGCTCTACCATGAAGTTAGTTACAGATCCCTAAACGTTCTGTCACCTGATGCATACTGGACCAATTTTGATAGAGCCCCGACATTTCACTCTCACTTTCATTAGGCCATACATTTTTGTACAGCCAGCAGAGTAAACAAACGAATTTCAAGGGTCTTCATAAATTGGTCGTCGGTAGGTATATTGACTGATTGTATGTTGTTTTCGATCGTAGGTGATGGTGCGTAGTTCGTTTTGTTGTAATTTATACAGATAAAAATATCGATTACCAATTCTTCCATTCATAATTTACATATTATCTAGTGATCTACTTATTTGTAAAGGTAAGAATAGCATATATTATTCATTAGTAGATATCGTTATCTTGAAACTTTGTTTGATAATGATAACAAAGAGTTGGTATTTAAGAATTTGTAGCGCTTTATTTAATTTTCTTTGGTTAGATTGTAGAGTAATTTAAGCGCTGCATCTGCTTAAATACGTTTTAACTATAAGAAATGTTTATTAACAATGATAAAAACGGGAAATTACCACTTATTTATTTTCTTAGAAATTTATAATGAGTCACATCTTTGGTCAGACCACTTCGATAGATAAGATATCAACGCGTTATAATTTATAATTATAAAGAAATGTATAAAGTAGAGTTAGTTGCCACCTGTCATATTTATTTTACACCACATAGGTACTTACTTACAGTCGTACAAGGATCTTTTGGCGCGTGGGTGTCATTGAATTTTAATTATTATTTATTTATTATTTACTATTTTTAATTATTGAATTATAAAAAAAACGCGAATTATTTGTGCTTATAATTCAATAATTTAAAATAGTACATATTAAATAAATAATGAATAATAATTAAGATTCAATGACACCCACTCGCCAAAAGATCCATGTACCTACAACTCTACTTAGGTATGCACTACCTACACCTGCACATTTTTAGAGCAACACGGCCTTCGTTGCTCTAAGCCTGCACATCATTCCAGGTCTTTTAACATTCTACATTTTGTGTAATAGGTAAACATTTGCCCTACTTACCAAAATTCAAACAAAATGCTTAAACAACAGGTAAGTCTATAGGTAGGTATTTTTTTAATAGGTTGGTATCACTATTCCATATTTAAAAAAAAAAACATATTAATTTGCCTCCCATGCTGGAATTGCTGGATTAGGTGCAATAAAACAATTTAGAGTATGCCAGCAACTTCTATTCACAAACGAGCACCGTTTTTACTTTGAAGCTCTACCTACCCCTGCATGGATTATAGGCGTGATTTTTTTTTAGATGCCAGGCCCTTCAATACTGAATGCTCCAGTGACAAACTGGCGAGACTCGGTCAGCACGGATCTTCGACTTAATCTAGTTCACAAATTGTAAGTCATCCTTCTTTTGTTATTTTTAATGGGATTTCCGGTCGATGAACGATCCGATAAATCCTGGTGTCAGAGATTTAAACCGGCCTTGTTTGTGTAGTGTTACGTACGATCACTATGAGAGACCGGGATCGACAGCTTAACCTGCCCTCCGAAGCACGGAATCTTCTTTCTTGTTAGACAATCAGCTGTCCTTACCTAACCAAACTGGGGAAAATCTGAGATGGTGATAAATTAAAATCAACTTGGTGTTTCCCCACGGGAATCGAACATACGACCTCCGGATAGGCAGTCCGAGGGCCAGACCAGTAGGTAGACCACAGATGTATTGGTCACTTACCTATTTTACTTTCAAATATATAATACACGCAAGGCAGGAAATAGATGCTAGCTTATGAAAGTGTTATTAACGTGAAGTATTTTTTACTTGTGATCGCGATTAATTGATTGATACGCATTAATTATTTTATTTTACGCTCAATCCCCGAATTCGCTCATTGGCCGAAAAAAGGGATTCGACCAAACCCCGAATTCGGCATTTGATTAACACTCCGCGGAATGATCGTTTTACAACGCTCAGTGGCCGAAATAAAAAGACATTTTCGTGGTATAGTCGTTTTACAATGCACAATCCGCAAATTCTTTCGGACTGCCTGGTTGCCTGGAAGATCCTTAACAATAAGGCCGCCAATTGTACTGACTTTTTCTATATTATATTTTGTAAAGAATGTTATATTGAAAAGTTTTTTTTGTGTTTAACAGTGTCCAAGCCATGGTTCCTGGGACCCAGAAGTCTGCACTGAATGAACCAAGGATGATGTCGGTGGTGGCTCACGCTAAGGAAATTGAAAATAGCATTTACGAAAAGGCGGTTTCGAGGTGGTTGTTGGTTAAAGTATCAAACTGTTATTGTAGCGACCTTTACGAACCTCCAAAAAAGTGCGCGCATTTTGAAGCAGGGGCTACAATTCAGCTAGCTTTTTATCGAACGGGGTCTTCGAGTCGACGAACGACCCGAACCTATGAATCTGAGAGAGTTTTTAAACCGCCTATTAGGGGCATGGCATTTAGGAAGCGGTGCGGCGCCGTTGCGTCGCCGGTGCGTCGCCGATGCGCCGATTTTGTATGTAATTTACGTCTGCGAACGCAGCTTGATTTGAAGTTTCTATACAAAAACGGCGCACTGGCGGCGCACCTCTTCCTATTTGCCATGTCCCTTAGTTACAGCTGATAGGCCTCTGACATTGTTTAGGGTTTACAACCCTGAAACCCCATTGAAGTCTAGTGGAATGCAGTACGAGTAGGTACGACTAAAGTTATGTCGTGTCGCTTATGTTATCTTTGGAGGAAGGTGGAAGTAAGTACCTATGTGGTGTAAAATAAATATGACAGGTGGCAACTAACTCTACTTTATACATTTCTTTATAATTATAAATTATAACGCGTTGATATCTTATCTATCGAAGTGGTCTGACCAAAGATGTGACTCATTATAAATTTCTAAGAAAATAAATAAGTGGTAATTTCCCGTTTTTATCATTGTTAATAAACATTTCTTATAGTTAAAACGTATTTAGCAGATTGCAGCGCTTAATTACTTAAATTTTCGAACTTACGGGGAGACAATTAAGAAAGAGTTCAGGGAATATTCACTTCTGTCATATAATCACATCTATATGCCACTGCGGTGCAAGTAGAATGTGAAATTCTTATCAAAAGGCGCAATCGGCACATCTGCCATCCGCTATTTCTTACCCAATAGGTACCTTAATACTACTATCTGATAAAAACCATTTTTTTTTCCAGATCGGATTACTACCACATGCTGGCACAGAAAGTCTACCAGCTGACAATGGAATTGGAGAGGAGAAGAGAAGCGAGCAGAAATGAGAAGACATTCGAAGATATTACCAAGAAGTTGAGGAATATGTGATCTGTGTATTTTATCTTTATGTTCCTGATTTTTTTTTGTATGTAATCTACCTATGTGTAATATTGGTATCGATTTGTATGCGCACAAAATCACTAAATCTTGACTATAATGGTCATCATTTGTAATTTTTTTTAAATTATAATCTTAACGAATTTTTTGATGATGATGATAAAGATATGTTTAAAATACAACAATCAATCATTTATATAATGCTGTATTTAGAAAACGATACGATATAGTATACGATAGTGTTGATCTCAGATACTATTACTTCTAAAATTTTAATTTTAAGTTAATACTTGTTAACTGTTTCATTACCTTTATAATATTCTATATGTTTTAATATTTTATTAGAGTTAAAAATTGTGAATAGTAGCGTCCTCTGCTGAAAAATTGCTATGCCCTAACAGGGCGTCATGATTAATTTATATAAGACCTATGTAACTACTCGTATGAATGTACCTTATTAATTGTGATACTGCAATAAAAAATGATTATGATTATGATCATATCAGCCCGAAGACTCACTGACCCGACAAAAATAGAAAAATTGGAAAAAAACACTACCGACCAGTAGTGGTGATGACATGGTGGTGACACCTGCTCAAGGCCAAAATCCGGATTCGGCATTTGAGCGTATGGTGATTTATCACTTCGCGGAATGAGCGTTTTGCAATGCACACTACCCGAATTTCGGGATTTGCACGTTTTGCACATGCACAAACCGCGATATATCCCTTTTTTCAGCCAATGGGCGAATTCGGAGATAAGCAAATGCAGTACGCTGAATACTTCGATACCGTGTTTCAGGCCTTGTTTTTTTTTTTATTATTGGGTTTAAATAAGAGGCCAGTGTGCTATCGGTATACTCCTGGCCCCTCCCCATCACATCACATATTTACCTTGTAACATTGGTATTAGTATTTAACATATTACAATTGCGGCTACTTAGTAATAACAATTATTGTGCACATCACATAGATACATTAGTTGCAGTATTTAATATTATACAAGTAACTTTTTCAAGTTGAAAATCTACCCGTTGTGGCGACATCTATGTGCTACAAGTAGAAACTTACCCTGATGACTTCAGGGCAGGCATAATGTGGACTGCCACAGCTGGTTTCCAACAGCGACCCGGCCGGCTGGAGCGACGCCATGCCGAAGTCAGCTATCTTGATGTTGTTCCTCTCGTCCAGGAGAAGGTTTTCTGGCTTCAGGTCCCGGTGGCTGGAAGATTTGGAAGAAAGTATGAATAAGACAAAAAAAAACATATTTTTATTTTTTAATTCCTAATCTGACTCTCTTGTAATAGTCTCACTTCCGTAGGTCGGCTGGAGGAAATTTCTTAGTACAAATAAGCTGTACCTGTTGTGTCGTCATTCTTCATGTATTGTCATTTTCATGTAACTTGTGTACAATAAACAATAAATAAATAAATAATTCACAAATTGCCAATCTGACTATTGCCGTGTGTGGCGAGTATGGTATGGTACCTTGAGTCTCGGTGGCTGACAAATAAGGTCAGAAATTCAGAATAGTACCTAGTACCCGATATCTTTGAGCCCATGTAGTACCTACCTACCTAGAAGGCATATAACCAACCATGTCCAAATTGTCTAGTCCAGCAATGGAATTTTGTGGTTGATGTTATAAAGTAGATTATAGGCCCGATTCGTAACCATCCCGACTTAACTAAATCTCAACTAAAATTATTGCCGTCCCGTTCTGTTCTCTCATGATAGAAAGTGACAGGTATGGACTTATATTAGTTAAGTCGCGTATTTTGCAAACACGAATTGCTACCAATGAGGACTTACCATATGGAATGACTGTGGCAGAAGTCGAGTGCTGATATAATCTGCCGGAAGAATCTCCTGGCTTCTTTGGGAGTCAGTCTGCCCTTCTTCACGAGGTAATCGAACAATTCCCCACCACTCACGTGCTCTAACACTAGGTATCTGGAACATTGCAAAAAAAAATCATCTTGCTTGCATCCATATTCGCTTTCTATTCAAAGTCAAAGTCAAATAATTTATTTCCAAATAAATTCTTACGAAAATTGTATCAATGTCACAAAAGAAATCAAAATAAAAAATATATCACAATGATGAAGAAGCACGAGAAACTCGCGAAATCGCTAATAAATATTGGTATACTTACTAGCTAAAGACAGCAAAAATGTTGATACTACCTACTAGGGTATTAATATACAGAGAGGCAGTTTAAGGCTCGTATTTATAAAGCGATCTCAAGATTGAGAGCAATATTAAGTACTGATTTGACACGCCATTTTGTATTGAAATGACATTTCTGATACGAACTTAAACTAGTTGTCAGTCTCAAGTGCTGTTTATTAATACAGGCCTTAGGCCCGTATTTATAATCAGCTCTCAAGAGTGACAGCGAGTTTGAGTTCGTATCAGAAATGTCATTTCAGTACAAAACGACCTGTCAAATCCATACTTAATATTGCTCTCAATCTTGAGATAGCTTTATAAATACGAGCCTTAGATTGGAAGTATTTGGAAATACTTACAAATATTTCTTGTTTTCATACACGTCGGACAGTCCTAACACGTGAGGATGTTCTATTAGTTTCATGATGGCTATCTCCCGCTCCACCTGATGAAAAAAAAAACATAAATATTGGTCCAGTGATTCTATTTTCCATACAGGGCGTAAGAGACAGCTTCCCATAAACTGACAGGGGTTGCGCATTCAACAAAACTGAACAACTTTCACAAAAGAAAAGTCTGATTGAGGTGCTCATTTTGTAAGAAAGAGTAATTTTTTCATGGGCGTTTGTGCACTCATCCATATGTATCGAATTCGTATCCGATTTTTCTTCCCACATTTTTTTAATACGGATCTAATATGAATGGAATGAGTCCCAGTTCTTTATTGGTTGACCTGCTAAGTACCTCTACGGCGAGTAGGTAGGTAGTTCCTTAGTTCTACTCGTATCCAAAAAAGTTCATAGACCAAATCGAATACAAATTGGATACCTACGAATCTAATAGGGGTACACAAACGCCTAGTTTTGACTCCGAAATTGGTTGGCTAAGTTCAGCGTGGTTCAGCTACGGCGAGTATGTAATTCCTTGGTTCTACTTGTGAGTCGTCATCATCATCTCCCAAGCCTTATCCCATATCTCAAAGGGGTCGGCTACCTAATCTATGTGATTGAACGAGGGTACTGGTTTTTACACAGAACGACTGCCATCTGACCTCCGCAACCCAATTAGGTCAGAGTTTCAAGCCGCCAATGCTTATTTACTGCATGGCCTCTGATTATGGCTTAACGACTAATATCTACGGCATTAACGCTGCCTTCCGAAGCAAGGAAAAAGCACCGAATAAACGTACATATGAAATTCGAAAACCGAAAAACACATTGGTACGTGGTGGGATTCGAACCACGACCTCCCGCTCAGGAGGCAGCGGCCCTATCCACTACACTATCGGGCTCTACTTGTAAGTGAAATGTTGATAATGAAGAGCATACCTTCATGAGAACGCTTTCGCTCAGCTTCTCCCGATTGATGATCTTGATGGCCACCTTCTTTCCCGTAACACAGTGGACGCCCAGCTTCACCAATCCTGAAAAAAAAACGGAAGGTTCTTGGTTAGTACCTATACTTTACTTGCGATAGGTTAAGAGAGAGGGACAGAGTCGACGATGAAGCGACGAGGTTACTCAGATTTATGTGTTTGCGCAACACACAAGTGCACTCTCTATTCCTTCAATCTCTTATTCTGATGGGACAGACTGACTGACACGACCAGAGAGAAATCAGGCGCAGGACCGACTATTTACATGTCCATCCGACAGCATGGATCATCTTAATTTTCGGACAATCAGGTGATCAGCCTGCAATGTCCTAACCAAACTAGAAACAACAACACAAAGTCATTGTCCCCCACCGGGAATCGAACCCAGGACCTCCGGGTCGTGAGCCCATAGCTCAGACCGCTAGACCACGGAGGCAGTTGTGTGGTTGCTATAATACACTTTGTAGCATGATTGTGACTAGACGTCGTTAAAGGAATATACCTACATCTTTATTTGTTTCCACTATTGTTAGCTACACTACAATTCACAATGAATCGCTTCTACTAACGCTATGAAACGGACTCTTATTGACTACAGCATTGGCGTAAAAGAGTGTAATTTCAACCCTTTATCCGTTCGGCCTTCGGATATATCTAGAGTTGATAGATACATATACATATAATCAGAGCGTAAACGACCTAAACATAGGTCATTCCGCCACGTCTGACAAATTTTGAGGGTTATTCAAGATGGATCTGTATATTGCTATAGTGACAGGTTGTCAGCCCATCGCCTAAATTACAATACTGAAACCCTCGAAGCCCTTAGCTGACTTTTACAGCATGCCCGGGAGGATATGCAGCTAACACATTCTATGTTTTTCTCTCACTCCCAGTCCAGCATGGAAGGAATACAGTTGCAGCATGGAGTTGATAGATGCACCTACAATTTTTCCATTGCAGCAGTAATGTGTGCCATTGCAGGGCAAAGGCTTAAACTACTGGCACGAAAAGTTCCTAGTAGTTCAATCATTGAACTACTGGGAATAGAGGATAATATCGATAGCAACTGCGGAGTACTATTGCTCCTCAATTCATTAGGTACTAAAAAACCATTAGCTCTAATTCTAAGGAAGTGGAAGTAAAAAAAGTCTATGTTTTGCGCGTTAGGTTTTTTTAACGAATGGGGGCGCCACTGCTAGGTATAAAGGCTCTAATGCCGCATGTCTGTTTGGAAGGAATGCCTCAAAGTCTGTCTCCATCTTCCTCGGCAGGCTTCTACATACTGTGACTAATAAGTTTTCTAAAAACGTCTCTCTTTGTAAAATGTTTATTATTATTTACACCCTGTCTATAAAAAAATATTATATTATAATATATGTGTGATTTTATAAATATTATGACAGTAAATTAATACAGATAGATCGTACGTAAAGGCAGCACAGTTCCATAAAGTCTCCACCCTTCAGGACCATGGGGTTGAACTATCATAACATCAACAATTTCCCAGAATCTTCACCTCAAAATAGAAGAAGGCGCTGGGTACTAGAATCGTCTTCACAAAATGATGACGGCGGTATAAACAGCTCTGTACATTTCCAAACAATGTAACGTTAACTTTACAGCGGTCAGATCTCTACCTTCAGTCAGTTTACAGCGCCATACAGTGTCATACATTATACAACCTACAACCTCATACATATTTTGTAGTCTTGTGTGGTCTTGTAATAAGCTGGTTATACCACAAATTAGATTATTTCGACACTATGGTTTCAGGGTGCATGTGAGTAGTGCTTATTTTAAATTACATACATATAGTCACGCCTTTGTCCCTAATGGGTTAGGCAGCGTCAGAGACCTAAACAAAGGTCGTTCCGCCACGGCTGACAAGTGTTGAGGGTTATTTCAGAATCTGTATATTGCTGTAGTGACAGGTGGTCAGCCCATCGCCCGGGAAGAGATGCAGCTGGCACATTCAATGTTTTTCTATCGCTCCCAGTTCAGCATGGAGAAAAAGGGTGGTGACACACGGACGGACAACCGAGTGATCATGTAAGGGTTTTCCTTTTGAGGTACCTACGTAACCCTAAAAATGGCTATTTTCTTTTTTCTAGCCTCATAATGCTAGCTACTAGCGCCATGTGATTTGATTTGAACTAACACCACAATACTGCAAAGTAATCCACGCTCTTATTTTAAATGCTGAAGTTATAGTCGGACGGAGTTGCCCTGTAGACGGACTTCCCCACATTGACCTTACAAACTTATTAACGCAGTCCTCTCCCTATATCTAGTATGGGGACAACAACAAAGTTAAGTTTGTCCTTTAGTGCAGTTTATATTTTTGTGTGAAATTCTCGGTGCTCGAGGGAGGGTTCTATATTCGCTTTAAATACCCCCAAGTTGGTATGGAATTAAGCCTCGGTGAGCGAGTCCGACTCGCACCGACCGTTTTTTTTTTAAACTTTGACACCAAGGATTGTCGAGTCGAGTATTTTTAATGTGGAACATTTTTAATTCTGAAATGTTCTTGGCTGGAATGTTTAACACGTTCTTTTAGGCTCTTCTCGTTCTTTAGGTTTTATGGATCCAATCTAAATAATATTATCTACTCAGATCACTCTGATGACTGATAACCTTCACTCCAGTAATACATGCGACCTAGATTAAAGTCACACGTCTTCGTTCTTTGGTAGGCCGTTGAGGCTCTACCTACCCGAATATAAGCATGACTTTACACACTTTATTCCAGGTGTTTAGTGCTGCTGTTCTCTCTGTCTCCAATATCCTCGAATCCGGTGCAGGAGCATCTAGCAGCCATCGAGTCGGTGCCCCCTAATGTGTCCCTGGCTCCTATCTTGGGAGAGAAACTCAGCGGTCCTAATGTGAACATCAGTAAGTACCTTCCATACATCTATACTTCCGTGCTTCGGAGGGCACGTTAACCCGTCGTCCGTCGCGGTCGCTGTCTTTGATATCTAGTGGATTTACCGCGAAAAAAATTGATTAAGAAGCAAGTGAAACTGCGGCGCAAAAGTTAGAAGGTAGGTAAGGTTTATCGGTTGCTCACGAAAATACCAAAAAGTTTAACACTCTGTCTTGTAGTACTATTATATATTCTGTGCTTGTCCTCAGATCACACCCCAGTCCCATTCCTCTCTGACTCGGTGCTACGAGCCATGGTAGAAGAATTCGTGGCGGAGAAAAAAAAACGCGTACAGAAAGTCTAAGATATTTAGAAACTACAAGAGACAAGTAGTCAAACTGAAACTCTGTTATAGATCTTTGTGTAAACAAACAACATGTATTCAAGCAAATAAACATTTATCTTATCTTATCTTAAGGAGGGAAGTATGGGAAATCGGCTAAACAAGATTCGGAAATTGACTAGTTTAGTACTTTCAAAAAAGTTTTATTAATAAGAACATTATACCATTCTATTCAGTATAAAATGGAGAACAAGGAGATCAAATAATAATAACATACAGTCATATAATAAATTACAGAAAAACGCTTGAGAAATCAATGAAAAAGTATGAAATAGTCACGCAGCTCTTGACTAAGTGTAAGTTTTTGAGCGACGTAAAAGCAACAATACTTACATCAAATTAATCAGAAAAGAACAGAGAACACGTAGATGGTCATTGTTTTATAATTCGATTTAAATAGCAATTGCAATTAGTTATTAAATATGCAATATAATTTGGCTCGTTTTTGTCATACAAATTAGTATGGCGCGCGCAGGTCAAAATTCAACCTATATTACGACAGGCACGATGTTCCATTCTTTCAGTCGCCTGCGGGCTGTCAAGGTGAGAGGTTACGGCCGCTCGCATCCAAAATTCCGCCATCTTTTCTTGTATACTTACAAGGTAAAAATCAAGTCTGTCACTGCAGTGGTACCATAGAACAAAAGTAAAATAAGTATACAATAAAAAGAGGTTTTATTTCAAGCACATACCCCATAATGTAGAAATAGTTTACATTACGTAAAATAATAAAAATATTATACTAGGACTTTAAAAAATATGTAGCAATTTTTTAAATAGGGTGTAATTCTACCCATGAAACTGAACAACTTTCCACAAAGAACATAGGTTGAATTACGAAAAATAAATTGGTCCTCCCATACAAATGGTGTCAGCGGCTCGAGTCAATTTCTATGGGCGGGACATTTTATTTTTCATATTTCGAATCATTAAAAAAAAGTTGTTCAGTTTGAGAAAAGTTGTTCAATTTTGAGAAAAGTTTCAATTTCCAGAAAAGTTGTTCAGTTTCCAGAAAAGTTGTTCAGTTTAAAATAAGTTGTTCAGTTTGAAAAAAGTTGTTCAGTTATGAAAAAAGTTGTTCATTTTTTAAAGCTGTTCAGTTTGAAAAAAAGAAATGTTTAGTTTAACATTGCCCTCGATTCTGGCCGCCCCATTCTTAACTAATTTTAAGATAGCGCTGTCACTTTCTTTACTTTGACATAAGAACAGGATAGCAAATAAACACATGTGTTTGACGTTCCTAATTTGACATAAGCTGCTTTAAATAAGAACCAAACATAGAGCATGTTCCTTATTTAACGTTAAATAAGCAATCTAATGTCAAATTTAAGCAATTTAATGTCAGATTAGGAATGTCAATGTCATGTGTTTATTTGCTATCCTGTTCTTATGTCAAATATAAGAAAGTGACAGCGCTACTAATACTAATGCTGTCTCTTTCGAAGGCAATATTTATGGCCGTACTGTACGTATGAGTGGAGATAAAGCATTGTATGTATTCAGCACAATCTCCGAAATCGTTCATTGGCCGAAAAAAAGGATCATTTCGCGGATTGGCAAATTCAAAACGCGCAATCCCCGAAATGTCCTTTTATTTCGGTTGTATTTCGGCCATTGAGCGTTTTGAAGCAACCATTCGCGGACTGGCAAACACGAAAAAGCCAATTGCCGAATTCGGGGTTTGGCAGGTATGTAAAACGACCAATCCGCGGAGTGGTACTGATGAAATGCCAGCCCGCGAAGTGAGCAGTTTTTGATTCAACCACACCGCGAAATGGCATAGAAGAAATGCCAGATACCGAACTAAATAAAAAAAAACGCTGTCATGGGTCGTCGGGTCAACATGGGTCGTGTCGGCGGGGATGAGTTGTCAGTGCGGGGAAGAGTTATCAGTGCGGTGCGGGGTGAGTTGTCAGTGCGGGGTGAGTTGTCAGGGCGGGGATGAGTTGTCAGAGCGCGATAAGTTGTCGGTGCGGGATAAACTGTCAGCGCATCATAATTTGTCAGTGGGGGACGAGTTGTTAGTGCAGCGATGAGTTGTTAGTGCGGAGATAAGTTGTCAGTGCGGGATGAGAGGACAACTCATCCCCGCACTGTCAACTCATTTCCTACTGACAACTCATCCCGCGCTGATAATTTATCCCACACTGTCAACTCATTCCCTACTGACAACTCATCCCCGCACTGACAACTCATCCCCGCACTGTTAACTTATTCCCTACTGACAATTTATCCCACACTGTCAACTCATTCCCAACTGACAACTCATCCCGCGCTGACAATTTATCCCACACTGACAATTTATCCCACACTGACAAATCATCCCCGTTCTGATAACTCATCCCGCACTGATAACTTAACCCTGCACTGACAACTCATCCCCGCAGACATGAACCATGTTGACCCGACGACCCATGACATCGTTTTTTTTTAATGTAGTTCGGGGTCTGGTATTTTGTCAATACCACTCCGCGGATTGGTCGTTTTACATACCTGCCCATCAAAAAATACCCATCCTCCCTCGCTACAACTGTTCCCGCGCCAGGGCCAATCAAAGCTCCCCATACAGAAAATCCTTGCATGACAAACAGTTGCTGGTAGGGAGAGAGGATACAACAATAATAATAATTTAACACATGAAACACCATAATAGTGCTATCAGCTCCCCCCACGAGCAACCGTTTCTACGCCAGAGCCAAATCAAAGTTCTCCATACAAAAGACCCTGAGCTTGTACGGCAGCCATTTTGAAAAATGGTGGAACCAGAAAACGAATCAAAAATATCCAATCAATACGTCAGCGACCTCACACCTGCTAAATTTCAGACTGATCGGAGCAAATTTTTTTGGGCGCCATTTTGTATCCGCCATCTTGGATTTTCATGACTACTGGAAGTAGCCCTCCATTGTCCTACCTATCTCTTACCTTTGAGGTGATATTAGACTTTTTATTTTGTATGGCGGCTGGATTTTGCCTAACCCTTACTTTGACAAAATACTGGTCATAATCCAGAAAAAAATTTAGTATTTTGTCAAAATCCTGAGAAAATCCGGTGTTTTGATTAAAAAAACTGGATTTTCTTAGGATTTTGACAAAGTACTAAACTATTCTCTGGGTTATGATTACGCGCTGAATACGCGCAGAGGACGCAACTCATACGTTTAGCGAATGCAAGGCCTGCGGATCATTTTAACCTTTTCACACTATGCTTGCGTTAGTATCGCGTATTTTGTACGCAAGTCAAACGCGCTGAAAACGTGCAGAGAACGCGCGTGTGCGCGCGTATTCAGCGCGTTTTGCTATAGGGCAAGGTGTTAAATTGGGCCATGACTTCTTCCCGGCTAATACTTTCTGATCTAGACAAGATCTTTATTTCAGATGACAGGTGTCTAACTTAAAATGGCAATGTCTCAATAACTATCGATCCTAGAGTACTGGTGTATAGGGACAAATGATAAGCCTTGACGAGATTTACATTTCAAATGACAGCTGTCAAAAGTGACACGGTTATCCGAAATGTAGATCTCGTCAAGGCCTATCATTTGTCCCTATACACCAGTACTCTAGGATCGATAGTTTTTGAGATATTGCCATTTTAAGTTTGGCACTTTCAGGTCTGTTTAGTTGTATTGATGTGAATTATTCAAGACCGGAAATTGCTGCTTATTTTGAAGTCTTGTACCGATTTCCACCAGTTTTTGATTTCATTTAATCTGTTCTTGTTAAATAATGTAAAAATAAACGTTTATTTGATGTGTTCTATGTATAAAGGGTAGGTACCTATAAATGTGATCTCTGATCAGTGTTCACTGATGTTCTACAAAAAAATTAAAAGAGTATTTGTTTTTCTTGAAGAAAAAGGGAAACTCTTGTCGCATATAAATAAGTAAGAAGAAATATTTTTTATTTTTTTATTTTATAGTACAATACTTACCATTACCACGTTAACGCTACGTACAAAAGTGAACATCTCTATTATGCTGAAGAATGTTCTCGCTCTTAGAGGCGCAAAACGTATTTCAATGGTACCACTGCAGAATCAACCTATGTGTGTGTGGACGGCCTGTGCCAGTATGAGTAGCGAAATAACGTCAAATTTTGACAGATTTCGAATACCGAGCTCGAGGACATAGACCCTTAACTTATCATCTCATCTTCATCTTCCTAGCCTTTTTTCCGTATCTCGAGAGGTAGGTACTGGTTTTTACACAGAGCGACTGCCATCTGACCTCCGCAACCCAGAGACCGAGAACCAGACCCAATAATAATGTAATAATAAATAAATTAATGATGTAAATATATTGCGTTTTTTTACCCGACTGTCATTACCCGACACTGTCAACTGTCGCGCGTATCTTGTATGTATGTTTTTAAATTTCTTTATTACCATGTATCTCCGAAACGGCTGCTGATAATTTAGGGTATCGTTTGATTGGTCTCGCACACACCCGAGTGTTCTGTCTCAGATGGGTGTGATTTTTTAAAAATCAATATGGCGGGTTTTTGGCACCGAATTGCAAGTCTTCTATATATTTTTTTAACTGAATCTATCGAGTAGGGTATCAATACAATATAAAGGTAGATACCTAATTAAAAGGAGATTACAAAAATGTGTTATATTATGTTAATAATAATAATAACTCAATTTAGAACAATAAATTGTAGGTATATAGGTTTCTTCCATGCTGGACTGGGAGTGATAGAAAAACAGAATGTTCCAGCTGTGCATCTCCTCCCGGGCAAGGGCATGCTGTAAAAATCAGCTAAGGGATTTGAGGGTTTCAGTATTGTAATTTAGGCGATGGGCTGACAACCTGTCACTATTTAAAAGTTTACCCATACGAATAACAAACTGCCTCTGTGGTCTAGCGGTCTGAGTCTGAGCCATGGGCTCACGAACCGGAGGTCCCGGGTTCGATTCCCGGCGGAGGACAATGACTTTGTGTTGCTGTTTCTAGTTTGATTAGGATATTGCAGGCTGATTACCTGATTGTCCGGAAATTAAGATGATCCACGCTGTCGGATGGGCATGTAAATAGTCGGTCCTGCGGCTCATTTCTCTCTGATCGTGTCAGTCAGTCTGTCCCATCAAAATAAGAGATTGAAGGAATAGATAGAGAGTGCATCTGTGTTTTGCGCTAACACTTGGGCACTTAAAACTAGTCCCGCGCAGTTGGCTGATCTCTGGGAGATTGGCCGCCATCACCGAAAATCGGTGGGAGGACTATTACTAAAACTCTGTTTTGTTCTCAGGTCCCTTCCTCACGGACTCGCTGCTGCAGGCCCTGGTGGAAGAATCCGAGAAGAAGAAACGCGTACAGAGGGTCAGAGATATATAGAGACTCTACTACTTATAGACAATTAGTCAAACAGCCAATAGTACTTTAAAAATAAATAAATTATGTGAAAATGAAAATAAGTAAGTATTACGTTTTTTTAAGACTTTATGATCCTAAATATACATACAGGTACACAGCTAGAAGTGACACCAGAATAGATTAATGATGAAAATATTATACAAGATATACCTCGATAGCGGTTGCTCAGTCAACGATACTGAATCACCAGGAAATTCTTTCAGGAAGTGAAAAAAAAATTGGCTTTTCCATACAAACTGTCCACTTCGACCAGTCAATTTGTATGGAAGTCTTTTTTTTTCTCACTTCCTGAAAGAATTTCCTGGTGAATATTGTTCAGTATCGTTGACTGAGCAACCCCTATCAGTTTGCGGGACGCTGTCCCTTACACCCATACGAGATATTGTATTGGTGCTGGTGATACCGCACTTAGCCCAGTTTCTTTATTTTGGACAGGACGGTTGTAAACAGAACCTTAAAATAAGAAGGTGATACTGCTGGCTGCGTCAGCAATTTTGAAGGTTAGGTACATATATTTTCATAAATAGGACTATGAGTTGAGTTGAGACTTGGATGAGACTGAGTATTGAATGACAGGTGATAAGCTAAAGCATTTTCTTAAACTTTTAGGAGTATTATCTTGAGGCCAGTTGGCCGAGTGATGACGGATGGGAAAAGGGTAATTACCCGCCTGGTCGGGTGTTGTGACCAGGGGACCGGAGTCCGACTGGATGAATTCGGAAGTTGTATATATATGCAGATCGGCGTGCAAACTTCAATACCGCGTTTCAGGACTGTTGATTCTTGATGTGGCGCCACCTATGTGCGCTACAAACTTTTGTATCAAAGAAATTACCTGTCTGGCCTTTTCCGAGGGTCTTCTCCAGCCGAAAAGGCCCGACGAACTGGTAGGCCTCCGTGGCCGTGATCGACGACCCGCCACCCTCCATCTTCACAAGGTCACGCTCAGCTCACCCGCGGTCACGCTAAACTCGCACCCTTTCACACACGGGTCATTCACGTACACGCTAAGTTCGCTTTCGTTAACGAGCGGATTACTAAAGTTCACGCTAAATTCGCTCCCGTTCACGCACGGGTCACTCAAGGTCACGCGCGGATCACGAGGCGTCATTTTGGATGTTTACAATGTTTTTTTGAGGTTAACATAGTGATTAAATGCCTGGTGATTGGACGGTCATTTTCACAAACGATCTTTGCTAATTACCTATTAACACCTGTTAGAGATACGGAAAAAAGGCTAGGAAGATGAAGATGAGATGATAAGTTAAGGGTCTATGTCCTCGAGCTCGGTATTCGAAATCTGTCAAAATTTGACGTTATTTCGCTACTCATACTGGCACAGGCCGTCCACACACACATAGGTTGATTCTGCAGTGGTACCATTGAAATACGTTTTGCGCCTCTAAGAGCGAGAACATTCTTCAGCATAATAGAGATGTTCACTTTTGTACGTAGCGTTAACGTGGTAATGGTAAGTATTGTACTATAAAATAAAAAAATAAAAAATATTTCTTCTTACTTATTTATATGCGACAAGAGTTTCCCTTTTTCTTCAAGAAAAACAAATACTCTTTTAATTTTTTTGTAGAACATCAGTGAACACTGATCAGAGATCACATTTATAGGTACCTACCCTTTATACATAGAACACATCAAATAAACGTTTATTTTTACATTATTTAACAAGAACAGATTAAATGAAATCAAAAACTGGTGGAAATCGGTACAAGACTTCAAAATAAGCAGCAATTTCCGGTCTTGAATAATTCACATCAATACAACTAAACAGACCTGAAAGTGCCAAACTTAAAATGGCAATATCTCAAAAACTATCGATCCTAGAGTACTGGTGTATAGGGACAAATGATAGGCCTTGACGAGATCTACATTTCGGATAACCGTGTCACTTTTGACAGCTGTCATTTGAAATGTAAATCTCGTCAAGGCTTATCATTTGTCCCTATACACCAGTACTCTAGGATCGATAGTTATTGAGACATTGCCATTTTAAGTTAGACACCTGTCATCTGAAATAAAGATCTTGTCTAGATCAGAAAGTATTAGCCGGGAAGAAGTCATGGCCCAATTTAACACCTTGCCCTATAGCAAAACGCGCTGAATACGCGCGCACACGCGCGTTCTCTGCACGTTTTCAGCGCGTTTGACTTGCGTACAAAATACGCGATACTAACGCAAGCATAGTGTGAAAAGGTTAAAATGATCCGCAGGCCTTGCATTCGCTAAACGTATGAGTTGCGTCCTCTGCGCGTATTCAGCGCGTAATCATAACCCAGAGAATAGTTTAGTACTTTGTCAAAATCCTAAGAAAATCCAGTTTTTTTAATCAAAACACCGGATTTTCTCAGGATTTTGACAAAATACTAAATTTTTTTCTGGATTATGACCAGTATTTTGTCAAAGTAAGGGTTAGGCAAAATCCAGCCGCCATACAAAATAAAAAGTCTAATATCACCTCAAAGGTAAGAGATAGGTAGGACAATGGAGGGCTACTTCCAGTAGTCATGAAAATCCAAGATGGCGGATACAAAATGGCGCCCAAAAAAATTTGCTCCGATCAGTCTGAAATTTAGCAGGTGTGAGGTCGCTGACGTATTGATTGGATATTTTTGATTCGTTTTCTGGTTCCACCATTTTTCAAAATGGCTGCCGTACAAGCTCAGGGTCTTTTGTATGGAGAACTTTGATTTGGCTCTGGCGTAGAAACGGTTGCTCGTGGGGGGAGCTGATAGCACTATTATGGTGTTTCATGTGTTAAATTATTATTATTGTTGTATCCTCTCTCCCTACCAGCAACTGTTTGTCATGCAAGGATTTTCTGTATGGGGAGCTTTGATTGGCCCTGGCGCGGGAACAGTTGTAGCGAGGGAGGATGGGTATTTTTTGATGGGCAGGTATGTAAAACGACCAATCCGCGGAGTGGTATTGACAAAATACCAGACCCCGAACTACATTAAAAAAAAACGATGTCATGGGTCGTCGGGTCAACATGGTTCATGTCTGCGGGGATGAGTTGTCAGTGCAGGGTTAAGTTATCAGTGCGGGATGAGTTATCAGAACGGGGATGATTTGTCAGTGTGGGATAAATTGTCAGTGTGGGATAAATTGTCAGCGCGGGATGAGTTGTCAGTTGGGAATGAGTTGACAGTGTGGGATAAATTGTCAGTAGGGAATAAGTTAACAGTGCGGGGATGAGTTGTCAGTGCGGGGATGAGTTGTCAGTAGGGAATGAGTTGACAGTGTGGGATAAATTATCAGCGCGGGATGAGTTGTCAGTAGGAAATGAGTTGACAGTGCGGGGATGAGTTGTCCTCTCATCCCGCACTGACAACTTATCTCCGCACTAACAACTCATCGCTGCACTAACAACTCGTCCCCCACTGACAAATTATGATGCGCTGACAGTTTATCCCGCACCGACAACTTATCGCGCTCTGACAACTCATCCCCGCCCTGACAACTCACCCCGCACTGACAACTCACCCCGCACCGCACTGATAACTCTTCCCCGCACTGACAACTCATCCCCGCCGACACGACCCATGTTGACCCGACGACCCATGACAGCGTTTTTTTTTATTTAGTTCGGTATCTGGCATTTCTTCTATGCCATTTCGCGGTGTGGTTGAATCAAAAACTGCTCACTTCGCGGGCTGGCATTTCATCAGTACCACTCCGCGGATTGGTCGTTTTACATACCTGCCAAACCCCGAATTCGGCAATTGGCTTTTTCGTGTTTGCCAGTCCGCGAATGGTTGCTTCAAAACGCTCAATGGCCGAAATACAACCGAAATAAAAGGACATTTCGGGGATTGCGCGTTTTGAATTTGCCAATCCGCGAAATGATCCTTTTTTTCGGCCAATGAACGATTTCGGAGATTGTGCTGAATACATACAATGCTTTATCTCCACTCATACGTACAGTACGGCCATAAATATTGCCTTCGAAAGAGACAGCATTAGTATTAGTAGCGCTGTCACTTTCTTATATTTGACATAAGAACAGGATAGCAAATAAACACATGACATTGACATTCCTAATCTGACATTAAATTGCTTAAATTTGACATTAGATTGCTTATTTAACGTTAAATAAGGAACATGCTCTATGTTTGGTTCTTATTTAAAGCAGCTTATGTCAAATTAGGAACGTCAAACACATGTGTTTATTTGCTATCCTGTTCTTATGTCAAAGTAAAGAAAGTGACAGCGCTATCTTAAAATTAGTTAAGAATGGGGCGGCCAGAATCGAGGGCAATGTTAAACTAAACATTTCTTTTTTTCAAACTGAACAGCTTTAAAAAATGAACAACTTTTTTCATAACTGAACAACTTTTTTCAAACTGAACAACTTATTTTAAACTGAACAACTTTTCTGGAAACTGAACAACTTTTCTGGAAATTGAAACTTTTCTCAAAATTGAACAACTTTTCTCAAACTGAACAACTTTTTTTTAATGATTCGAAATATGAAAAATAAAATGTCCCGCCCATAGAAATTGACTCGAGCCGCTGACACCATTTGTATGGGAGGACCAATTTATTTTTCGTAATTCAACCTATGTTCTTTGTGGAAAGTTGTTCAGTTTCATGGGTAGAATTACACCCTATTTAAAAAATTGCTACATATTTTTTAAAGTCCTAGTATAATATTTTTATTATTTTACGTAATGTAAACTATTTCTACATTATGGGGTATGTGCTTGAAATAAAACCTCTTTTTATTGTATACTTATTTTACTTTTGTTCTATGGTACCACTGCAGTGACAGACTTGATTTTTACCTTGTAAGTATACAAGAAAAGATGGCGGAATTTTGGATGCGAGCGGCCGTAACCTCTCACCTTGACAGCCCGCAGGCGACTGAAAGAATGGAACATCGTGCCTGTCGTAATATAGGTTGAATTTTGACCTGCGCGCGCCATACTAATTTGTATGACAAAAACGAGCCAAATTATATTGCATATTTAATAACTAATTGCAATTGCTATTTAAATCGAATTATAAAACAATGACCATCTACGTGTTCTCTGTTCTTTTCTGATTAATTTGATGTAAGTATTGTTGCTTTTACGTCGCTCAAAAACTTACACTTAGTCAAGAGCTGCGTGACTATTTCATACTTTTTCATTGATTTCTCAAGCGTTTTTCTGTAATTTATTATATGACTGTATGTTATTATTATTTGATCTCCTTGTTCTCCATTTTATACTGAATAGAATGGTATAATGTTCTTATTAATAAAACTTTTTTGAAAGTACTAAACTAGTCAATTTCCGAATCTTGTTTAGCCGATTTCCCATACTTCCCTCCTTAAGATAAGATAAGATAAATGTTTATTTGCTTGAATACATGTTGTTTGTTTACACAAAGATCTATAACAGAGTTTCAGTTTGACTACTTGTCTCTTGTAGTTTCTAAATATCTTAGACTTTCTGTACGCGTTTTTTTTTCTCCGCCACGAATTCTTCTACCATGGCTCGTAGCACCGAGTCAGAGAGGAATGGGACTGGGGTGTGATCTGAGGACAAGCACAGAATATATAATAGTACTACAAGACAGAGTGTTAAACTTTTTGGTATTTTCGTGAGCAACCGATAAACCTTACCTACCTTCTAACTTTTGCGCCGCAGTTTCACTTGCTTCTTAATCAATTTTTTTCGCGGTAAATCCACTAGATATCAAAGACAGCGACCGCGACGGACGACGGGTTAACGTGCCCTCCGAAGCACGGAAGTATAGATGTATGGAAGGTACTTACTGATGTTCACATTAGGACCGCTGAGTTTCTCTCCCAAGATAGGAGCCAGGGACACATTAGGGGGCACCGACTCGATGGCTGCTAGATGCTCCTGCACCGGATTCGAGGATATTGGAGACAGAGAGAACAGCAGCACTAAACACCTGGAATAAAGTGTGTAAAGTCATGCTTATATTCGGGTAGGTAGAGCCTCAACGGCCTACCAAAGAACGAAGACGTGTGACTTTAATCTAGGTCGCATGTATTACTGGAGTGAAGGTTATCAGTCATCAGAGTGATCTGAGTAGATAATATTATTTAGATTGGATCCATAAAACCTAAAGAACGAGAAGAGCCTAAAAGAACGTGTTAAACATTCCAGCCAAGAACATTTCAGAATTAAAAATGTTCCACATTAAAAATACTCGACTCGACAATCCTTGGTGTCAAAGTTTAAAAAAAAAACGGTCGGTGCGAGTCGGACTCGCTCACCGAGGCTTAATTCCATACCAACTTGGGGGTATTTAAAGCGAATATAGAACCCTCCCTCGAGCACCGAGAATTTCACACAAAAATATAAACTGCACTAAAGGACAAACTTAACTTTGTTGTTGTCCCCATACTAGATATAGGGAGAGGACTGCGTTAATAAGTTTGTAAGGTCAATGTGGGGAAGTCCGTCTACAGGGCAACTCCGTCCGACTATAACTTCAGCATTTAAAATAAGAGCGTGGATTACTTTGCAGTATTGTGGTGTTAGTTCAAATCAAATCACATGGCGCTAGTAGCTAGCATTATGAGGCTAGAAAAAAGAAAATAGCCATTTTTAGGGTTACGTAGGTACCTCAAAAGGAAAACCCTTACATGATCACTCGGTTGTCCGTCCGTGTGTCACCACCCTTTTTCTCCATGCTGAACTGGGAGCGATAGAAAAACATTGAATGTGCCAGCTGCATCTCTTCCCGGGCGATGGGCTGACCACCTGTCACTACAGCAATATACAGATTCTGAAATAACCCTCAACACTTGTCAGCCGTGGCGGAACGACCTTTGTTTAGGTCTCTGACGCTGCCTAACCCATTAGGGACAAAGGCGTGACTATATGTATGTAATTTAAAATAAACATTTATCTTATCTTATCTTAAGGAGGGAAGTATGGGAAATCGGCTAAACAAGATTCGGAAATTGACTAGTTTAGTACTTTCAAAAAAGTTTTATTAATAAGAACATTATACCATTCTATTCAGTATAAAATGGAGAACAAGGAGATCAAATAATAATAACATACAGTCATATAATAAATTACAGAAAAACGCTTGAGAAATCAATGAAAAAGTATGAAATAGTCACGCAGCTCTTGACTAAGTGTAAGTTTTTGAGCGACGTAAAAGCAACAATACTTACATCAAA
>JARACY010002376.1:0-43615 GCA_029255725.1 Scrobipalpa atriplicella | reverse complement strand
TATGGAATATATTTAAAATAATATTCATTATTTTCAATGTTATCTTTCGATAATGAAGTAATGGTGAAATTATAATATATAGATTTTTAGGGCCATTTTGTAGAGCTAACATATCCCGATTATCCTGGCGATGCCATTGAGACAAACGAGGAAATCATAATAACATTCCATGATCTTATTTATTGTGTATATTGTTGGTTATATGACGTACATATTTTCATGTATGCCATATGGCAGTATAGCTGTAATGTATTTTGTAATATTGTGTAACTCATCTAGATCTTCATTGTGCCAGCTGTTTTATATAAGGAATTTCGTACTTATTAATAGTTGTTATATTTTTCTTGCTTTTATGTGATTCTGCCATTGAATATTTGAAATTATAGCAAAAATAGATAGTAAATTTAAATATAAAGTAATTAATTATGATGTGTAAATTATGTAAACTTTAATAATTATCTCAAATCAGGAATAGTTTCCGTACCTTGACATGTTAAATTAACGTAATTGAATAATTGTATCCGATATCACACGATGTATTATATATGCTTATGTTTATTAAATTTTACATAGTGTTAATGCTAGCTAAATGTCGTAATTAGCCAATGCTATTTTCTGAATATTTGCTGTACGCAATTAACGGAAATTAATGTAAAGGTCCGGCCAAAACGGCGCTAGCTAGCTGCATCAAAACTAAAGTGGAACATCCGCGACTTTGAACGATTTTGTATAAATTTCGCTACTATACCATGTCAAAATAATGGTTACAGTTAGCGTCCGTCACACACTGATTCTTGTGCTTGCGCCAGTTTGGTCGGAGCTTAAAGCACATTTGAATTCGGAATGGAACTGTCAAATAATGAACAGCTAACTTCACGTCAGTTTTCCCTTCTCTTCGGTGCGTACAGAAGTTAGCTGACATTGATTTAACAGTTCCGTTATTATTTGAAAGTGTAGATAAAAATGTGTATGGGAAGTGTCAGTGGTTGCAGGCAATTACCTTTCAGACTCGTGATGAAATCTATATAACTCGTGTTATATCAATGTATTATTGTATATGTACTGCCATAAGCTTTTTGAATCTTCTATAGTTTAATAAATAATGTACTGTACTCTTCGTGAGATAAGGATTATTTTCGATGTGAAGAATACGACTTATTTTAACGTTTATGTGACTGCCTGTAAGCGCTATACGGTCCCACCTGTACAGTGAGGGGACGGATGAATGAGCGCATTTGATTTTTTATATAAAAATAAAACTATACATATGAGGACATTTAAAACTGTGTTTGATTCCATTATAACATCAATTACCTTATAAATACTATAATAATAGTAATTAATAATAAGGTTATTTGTTAACAGTAGACTTTTCTCTATTTTTCCATAAATATTTTACTAAACAAAACATTTTACAAATTAAAAAAATATAAGTGGCCTAATTCAAATCCTTTGCATTAGGTACTTATCAAGAAAAGTTTAACCGATCACATAGCAGATTTCATATATAGGTAACACGCCATCATCATCATCGTTTGTATATCTTGCATGGAAACGTAAGAAACATAGTAACCTTCTACAGAAGCCCATTCTAATCTGACACAAATCTATAAAGTCACCTGCAGAAATCTTAAGAGCCTTTTAGACTTGATATTATAATCGAAAAGGGCGATGAAAATGTAAAGAAAGATCTTTGTCCTGTAACGGGCAGCTAGCTCTCTACTGGTAGGTACTATCGTACTATGAAATCAACATAAATCTTTAAAAAGTGTAGGTGAGACTAGCATAGCAACATTGACCAATATTAAAACCACCTAAAAATATCGAATAAACTGTGGCTTAGTGTGAATAGCCCTTCACGAGTTATTAACACAAGGTTTAGAAGCTTTTTATCCATGAACGATGCTCGTATCTTGCGCAATTTCCTATTTATAACAACTCTACACTGACCCTCCACTGCATAAGCGATAAAAGTATGGAGATATCTCTGTTAACTGGGCGGTTAGGATTGTCCAGTGTCGTTCGTCGTTCCTATTATATGACCACTTTTCTTAGATCTATGTTCTCATATCATGTTGTTAGTAAGTAGGTGTCTCTGTTAACTGGGTACCAAGGGGCTGAGGATTTAGTGACTTCCTTTCAAGTAGCTGCCCAAGGCTTCCAGTCTATGGCCTCGATGTCCATTCTAATGTAGGTACAACAACCTTAAGTATTAATTATGAGCTTTATATTGAATTTTGTACATGAATAAGATATAGTTTTTTATAATAATTTATGATGCAATATTTCCTGAACTTAATTTGATAGGTACCGATGATTAATCTAAAATATGTAGGAAGGTATTTTGTACAAGACCTTGCAGTGCATGCAATGAGAAAAAATACCTATTAAACGTTCCAGTAATTTATACTATGAGTGGTGGCGTATGATACAAAACTTTATCTTGTCACCTCACCATATCACCACACCACTTATAAGGAAAGTGTGCAACGCTCCATACCAGGGAAAGGAGAAAGTCCTCATTCATATCTCATTGGCCTTGCAGTAAGGTTCTCACATCTTTATGACATAATCTTTACAACAGTATAGTTGTATTTTTTTTACGATGGTTGAATTAAAACACTTATCTCCCGTAACGATCAACGTTCATTCATTACCTTACCATTGCCTACAATTACTATCACAGAGAACTGACAAGCAAAAAGTGCAAAGTAATTTAATTAGGTAATCAAATTGGTATTAAATATTTGACTTATCGCATAATTTGAAGCTAGCATGTTCCAAACGCGCGGTGCTTACATTGCGCAGTGCTCTATTGGCCGAGTAGCGCCTTCCGCGTCGAGCCACGCAACAATTGCATAATTTGTTGCAACGGCAACCGACTGCAGCTTAGCTCTATCCATCCCTTACTGCATCTCTTAGCGACTGCCCGCCGAAAGATATTCTAGCTTGTCGATGTACATCGTCGGGCAGACCGTGCGAACTCTACACCGCAAAGGTTTAGTATCTATATCTGGCTAACTCCCCGCTAAACGAGTTTTGCGGGAACTGTGTATACGCCATCCCGAGGTCGAGGATTGCGCAAATATTTAAATGCTTTTCCTGCTCCGGCTGGGGTAGCATTGCTGGGATTGCATAACTGTGCAATCCTGTGGCTGGGAGCGAAAAATTACGATCCACTTCGTATTTTGCGGTCACCTGACAAGTGCGAAGAATTAGATGACTAAGTAGAATTTAGGTCAACTAAAAGAGCTTGCAAAATATTTTTCTTAAACGTTTCTTCTTATTCTATTACGCAATAGAAGTGCGTGCTCGTAAACTTTCGGCGACAATAAGCTTTCCACTGGAATTTAGATGTAGGCACGTGATCTGGAGACAAAGCTCTTCAAGATAGACATCTGAACAAATTATCGTAAAACGAGGGCAGACTCGTAACATGAGAGAAGGGACGATTTATGTAAAGGTAACTTTACAAATGAATGCTATTCGTATCTGAGTTTCATTTAAGTAAGTAAATCACACTTACTTAAACTAAAGATATTCATTCAGCCATTCACTAAAAAACGTTTTCTTTCTTTCTTCATTCATTTGTTGTAATAGTGACCTATCTAGTTCTTCTAGTTTTGTTTAGAATATTATCATGCTGAACCAAAAAAAACATTACATACATACATATCGCCTTTATCCCTAATGGGGTAGGTAGAGCGTAAACGACCTAAACATAGGTCGTTTCGCCACGTCTGACAAATATTGAGGTTATTCCAGATGGTTATTGCTATAGTGACAGGTAGTCAGCCCATCGCCTAAATTACAATACCTACTGAAACCCTCGAATCCCTTAGCTGATTTTTACAGCTTGCCCGGGAGGATATGCAGCTGGCACATTCTATGTATTTCTCTCACTCCCAGTCCAGCATGGAAGTAAAAAAACATTGAATACCTACTCCAAAAGCCAATAATAAGGTTCGGTGTATTGCTTAAAATATCGTAAGTTAGCACAGCAATAGATTTGTAGTGTAGATAAGACTAGCTAGAGTTATTAAATATTATGTGCTTCTAAGACAGATGTGCTGATGTTTACGCGTATTATTAGGCCATAGATGCTTTGCCTACCCATTAAGTATGTAGGCGTGATTAATACATGTGTAAAAACCACTCGCGGAAGCTGTTTTATAATTTATGCAATTAGTTATCCCTTTGTATTCACTCTCTCAAAGAATGTTACGTATATGCTATATTCGCACGACGAACCTATGATTAATAACATAGCATAATCTCAGCATAGGTACCTACTTAATAAGCACACAAAGTCATGTAGACTATATTTTTTTTACAGAAGCCGACAATAAAGTTACGTTATAAATAGATCGCGTTAAGAACAAAACTCTTACATTGAAGATGTGTGGGTAACACGGGTTTTTAATTAGCATCGACCCCGTTATTATAGACGTTGAAGAGTAATGATGTTTTTTTCTCAAATAAGACGCCCCTATGGCCTATGTTTAATTATGACATTAACACACGCACAGGGTTTACAAAGTGCAATCGCCGCAACCTCGTATCAAAAGTAGTTTTCGTTTGAAAAAAATTGGCAACCCAAAACTATTCGTAATTATACGAATAGAATAGAATAGACTCTACAACTCATATGAAAATGACAGCTGATAAAAATATTTGAGTTATTGATTTGACATCCTACTAAGGACCATTTATGAGCAGCTGGGTCAAGTCCCAAAATATATTTTTATACAACTTGTACAAGAATAAGAAGACTATTTCTATCATATTTATAAAAAAATTTGCTGTGAAGAATTGAAAGTAACAAAAGAAAATCACTGATGAACGCAACGCAGCTGATGTGCACGATAATTGAAGTTTTGTACCAAGCGCTTAATGAAATATACTTTGTCACTAGTTGAAATTTCGCTGCTGAAATGGGATTTCCGGTAGCTTTCACGTCACTCGCTGTTTTGGGCGCGTTCAACCTGATATTAATTTAATAAAATTACACAAAGATAGATAGATAGAATTACATAAAGATACTTCTATAATTTTTCCTTTTTTCCTAAATAAATTGACTCCAACTCCAATCCATGTCTTCAATGCCAATATTCGATACGTCGTCGACCGCGTGGCTTGTAAGTAAGGGAAGAGTCATAATTTTTTATCTTTGGAAAATTTGTTCAGAGTCAAGAATAAAATCACTAGGCTTCTTTAATAGGTATTACCTTTTGGTATATACTTTGTATACAGGTACTTAAAGGGTACCTACTTGATTAAGCGCGGAGTCTAAAAATAGCACCCCTCGCAGTTTGACTGACAAAACCGCGGGGTTTAGCCTCTGTTTGCCGGAATACTTGCACCTGAGCTTGCCCACAGTGGACTGCAAGCTAAATTAATGCTGGAATTAGTATATTTCATTTATGAAAGCAAATAGAAGGCTTTGCTACAAACACGTAACCTATTTATATTTGGGATGGGAATATTTTTAAATTTAATAAAGAAAATCAATTTTGTATAAGGCCATGTAAAAATGCGGTATAATACTTGCGCAATGATCTTATTTTCATATATTATTAACGTCCTCTGAAATCTAACCAATGTTTTTAATTTGTTTTTTTTTCGACCGAGTTAGTCACATTTCCTGATACAAGGATGCCTCCTGGTAACTTATAGCAGGTACGAGTATCAGTGCCTACGGGCATCCTCACGTAAGGTGTCAGATAAATGTGACAGCGAGCGGATCCTGTAACCTTACCATCCAATTTGCAAACACGGAGAATACAGAACGAAGACTTATCCCATCGGTTTTGACGGGCTGAAGCCGAATTCGTAGGCTGGATTTCTACTAGTGCCCTTTAACTTGAAATAAAAAACACAAGGAAATAAATACATGCTTAAATTTATCAAGTACAATTCATAGGGTATTTATTATAGAAAAGACAGAAATGTGGTGAAATTTCTTGACACTTATTTATTTTGTAATTTAGTTGACGCTCTGTTTTCCACTAAGGGATTAATTAAATCCAAGTCAAACTTGACAATCGCTTTATCTCGACAGAGATACAAGTGGGACCGGGCCCCTATTGTGGGAATGATAATTCTGCCGAGATCATGCCTAATGCCTGCACCTAAAGAGTTATATTCCGTTAATATCCAAACAAGCTAAGCTGACATGAGGCAATCACTTGAAAACCAACTGTCATGCGGACAGTTCCGCATCTGAAGAGTCGAAATGAAGACGAAACAGTGGTTAACAAAGAACCGATGCGCTACGTGTTCTTTGACATTCATCAGAAAAACCATAGAGCCTTTCACGACACAGGTTTGGTGTCAAGCAGCCATCCTATAGATAACGAGCAGATTGAAAACGCACGAGTGGAGATACAGCCCTTTAATTCAGACTCCGGCATGAAATATTAAAATGTGTAACGTTGGATTATGGATGCGGAGAGAAATTCACAACATCAATCACGGTGCCCCTTGGAGATTTTTAATCTGAGGCTTTAAGAGATTTTCTTGTAAGGTAAAAGTAAAAAGCAGATATTCACGGTAATAGTATGTGCGTTTTCTGGGTTGCTGTCTTTACAATTCGAAAATAATGATAGAGCATAAATTGCTTACCCATGGAGCAAAAGACCCAGGTTATAATACAATGTTCCGGAAATAAATCAAATCGAGAATTAGTTACCTACTTTCATAAACGCTTTATTCCTTAGTTAGGGAGAATGCAAAGCGTTAAGGGCATCGAGGAGAGGAGCATCTAAGTACATTTCACAATAGACTAATCATTTCCTTTTCTAATTCCTTGTTCTAAATGGTCTGATTCATTCATCCAATAATGCCGTACGATAAGTTGATAAATAAATAAATTCATCCGGCCTACTTTTGAATAAGACAGACGGATCTAATCGTTTAGAAGCCAAAATTATCCATGATGAAAATTATTACGAATTCGATTGTTGCCGGTTGCCGCTATTAAAAAAAAATAATCGTCCCACGGAATTTCGGTGACGGTGGCCAATCTCCCAGAGTCAACCATCTAATCAGGTGCAGGACCGACTATTTACATGCCCACCCGTTATTTTCTTACTTTTCAGACAATCAGGTCGTTGTCCTCCGCTGGAAATCGAGCCCGGGACCTCCGGATCGAGAGCCCATGGCTCAGACCGCTAGACCACTGAGACAGTTAGGTACAAACGTCAATGGTGGCACGTCCAATATGGCGCTGGCAGCTTCCGTTCGTCTGAGGGAATACTAAGGGCGTATAATTTGTCAGGGAATATTGGGCACTGCGTCATCGCTCGAGCTTCTTTGTTATTCTACCCTCATGATGATTAGGGCTGCCGTTAGGTCTCGTTGATGCGAAAGGGAGGGCTCTTTATGGTATAATAAAGAGTCCTACGTAATTCAGCCTATCTATAATTTTCAGTCTCTTAACACACTCCTTTTTGTTTAAGTTTTTTTGTTTAACTATGGGAAACAAGCAAGTTCCAGGAAAATAAACTACCTTCCTTACGAACTTAACTAACTGCTCTTACAAAAAATACTTTTTATTGATTTCCGGTAGAAATTTTCCATTGTTTCCGTTTTCAACTGTCCTAAAAAAACCTTGAGTAATATGCAAGTAACGGGGTGTAAGGGACAGCGTACCAGAAACTGATAGGGGTTGCTCATGCTCATTCAATGAAACTGAACTTTCACCAGTAGATTCTTTCAGCAAATATAAAAAAAATGACCTTTCCATTAAAAATTACCATCTCGATCAGACAATTTGAATGGAAAAGCAAACTTTTTATTTTCATTTCCTGAAACTACTTCCTGGTTAAAATTGTTCAGTTTCGTTGCCTGAGCAACATCTATCAGTTTTTGGTACGCTGTCCCTTACACCCGGTATACCATGTCCAAATAGTTATACCTATATACTACTCTCTATCTGTTCACGTTTCACAGACGCAGGCAATTAGCTGCAAATGATGCAATATTGTTTGGTTTGTTTTACCATTATCTTTATGCTTGACCTACAAGCAAAAGCTGCCATTTGTTTTCGAGAATGTAAGTAGCCTTTCATTTCTACCTTTACAATTTAAAAACGCTGGAGGCTTTTAAGGAGAAAGGGACAGAACAATGACAGCAATGAATGGACTGCTTGGAAACATACAAAGGTTCCAGCGAAATTGAAAACGTCAATATGTGTCGAACAATAATTACCATTAGTCCTTACTTACAGTGTACACATAGCGTTAACGAAGTCAGATAAAAAAAGCGACATTTCAGATATGATTGTGTTCAGCTCACCTTCAGCTTTACCAGATCTTTTCCTGTCGTAAAGAACTACCCAGATGAAACTCTTCCAGATGAAATTCATCCTTTAAATTTAAATTTATTTTAAACTTTTCTCTTTAGAACATCACAATAGGCAGGTATACTTATTTCAACTTATTTTAATAAATGGCAGCCCTATTTTCCCCCCTCCCCGCGGCCCGTTAATGAAACTCCTGTGACGTTCAATTAATTTAATTGCTAGTAAAGGGTAATGCCGCCGTGCCCCGATTGATGTAGCTAATTAGACTGTGACTGCATCAACGCGGGAAAAGGGGAGTTTATTTTGCAAAACTTACTGAAATATTTTCAAGCTGAAAGTTTTTATAAAATTCATTTTTCAATAATATATTTTGGTAGAGACACCCTCGAAGAAATGTTTTAAGAAGTACGACAGTATACCGTCGTTCGTGAGATACCAAGACCCGTAACTAATAGTATTTATTTAACACCACTGACACCGATTGTACAATGTGCGTGCTTAAAGTACCATAGATGTGCACACGCATCACATTACGAAGATTAAATCTGAAGAAAACGAGAGGTCATCCGTAGTCGTAGTGCGATGTTGACATTATAAGCTAACGTATGTTGGTAAGGTAAGTGATTTAATCCTCACCGTACTTTCATACTGACCGGCTGGTTTGCGGCTGTTTGCGGCCAGTAGTGCTCGCACAACCGACTCTTGCGCCGCTCGCAAGCGCGTCATCTGCGCGTTCCAAGTTTGAATTTCGAACGCTATTCGACGGTACGCTCTTATCAGTTGCTAGTGTGGATAAGATCTACTGAACAGTGAGCTTCTTTAGTGTCTTCTGTATTTGAATATATTGGATCCTGGAAGCTCTCTTAAAGGTTTGTAGTCTTTTCTATAAATATTGATTAAGATTAAAAGTTTTGTAGAGCTTTTTAACTAAGTAAAACTTAAATTTAAGATTGGTAAGATAGGTGCTAAAATAGAACATGTTATGAAGATTAAACAAAGTTAATTAAACATCTCACTGTCAGATTCTTTTATTTATATAATTGTTTTAATTATGGACATGGACACCAATTCTTTGAAAGCTATGAACATACAGACATTTTAATTGAACTGAATTAAATTTTAATTGATTCAATTTTACTTTTTAATTGAAATAGTTTTAAAACAAAACACAGCCTCGTAATTGTTTTTCATAAAACATAATAAGACGAATTTAGCACGCACTTAAAACATTTTTAATATTGAAGATACCGCAAGTTTAAACTCGACATCTTTTGATAATAAGTGCTGTTAAAAAATTAATTAGACACATTTTAGCACTTTAAATCCTTCCTTACTCTCATTATATATTAAAATATTAAGGTACAGTCAGTTTCTATTTTCGTTTTAACAACATAAGCGCATGAGAGATGTTTTCTTGGGTCCCGTCTTATATTTGCACAACTAAGTATTTGTGATTTTTAAATTAAACTTTATGTTATTACCGAAATTAAATTGTGCTTTTATCAAATTTTAAGACACGGAATTTTGGTCACAAGTTTGTGTTTCAAATCTAACTTGACACCTGAATATTTGGATCCCCTGATGGTCTCCCGCTAAAATAATAAGTTTCTGAGGTCTTAAATCAAGTAATTTACAAATCCCTAGTTTATCATCCTCTAAGCAGTAACTTTAGTTCACGTCTAACTGTGAGCGGCTTTGCATATTCCCAACTTCACCCTTTGAATAGCTTAATAAGCTAAGTTAGAATTTTCATTAGGGGTATGGAACATCAAGGTACTTTAATGAAGTAAGGAGTTTAAGCCGTCAGTACCGTCTGTCTTTGATAGTGGTCATAGCCTTGTGCTATTATATTCTGTGCCTTTACACAAACTAATTTAAAGGATAATATACTAGGCGGTTTAATTTTAATTATACCCAAGAAAACCAAACGACGGAAGAAAAAATTATAATATAACGGTGTTTGGTGTTAATTACGCAATGATTACTAAACCTTTATTTTCATTAAATTTAATGTAGAGTCGAAGTATTGCTCTCATTTAGGTCGGTTGGTTTTTAATTACATTTTCATTTCTCATACTCGGAAAGTAGTGTTGTTTTGATCTGACTATTGGGTGGAAGATGCTGCTTTCCTTTCACAGGGAAGGAATAACTCATACAAATTTCATCCCCACCCTAGGGCGGGAATGAACTTTAAAAATAGAACTGCTTGAATTGCTGTCAGCTGTGAAGACTTTTTTTCATATTAAAAAAAAAACTTTATGAAATGTCGTGACTTTTTAACCAGCTAGTGTCACTGGCCAGTGTGAATTTAGCGCAAACTTGCGATGCGAGTGCCGCGACAAAATTAAAAAATAATAATTAAAAAGTCAACACAAATTGGCGGGATAGTAAAATCTGTTCTTTTATGTATCTGTGACGGACTTTTGTGCGATATTTTGTGCTAAATAAGTATTAAAAATGAGTTCAAGCGATATATTGACACCAGATTCAATTATAGACGAGGCAAATTATGTCATAGAAAATCTTTTGCCAGAAATATCAAAAGAAAGATATTTAAACACATACAATGATTTTATGAAATGGCGAGAAGACAAGGATATAAAATCGTTTTCCGAAAGTGTATTTCTTGCATATTTTAATGGACTGTCTGGAAAATTACAGCCTTCAACGGTATGGAGCCGATATTCAATGCTCAAGAGTACACTTAATGTAAAACACGATGTAGATTTGAAAAAATTTCATAATTTGACAGCATCTTTATTAACAATAAATACTTAGTTTGTATTAACAACTAGTTTTATTTTCCTCATATTCTAAATGAAAAGTAGAGTCATTGCCACGGGTAGAAGAATCAATTCCTCTCGGACTATAGCCGCCCTCGCTGCGCTCGGGCGTCTAACTACCTCGGGAATTGATTCTCTTCCACCCTAGTCTATGAATCTACTATTACACTTCATAATATTAGGTAGCTAAATTCCTTATAAAGTAAAATAATTTAGAGTTAATCGTAGAACACGGTGTACCTAACTTTTAAATACACAGTCCTTAAAATACTTATGAGCCGTAGGGCATAAGAAAAATAAATAAATTTTAGTAACTAATTTAATGGAAACGGATGTAACGACATCCCAATTTACTAATTTACTGTATGTAGCAGCCACCGACGGTTTCCTAACTGGCGTGTAGGCTTGCGAATCATCGCTTTATCGATAGTTTCGACATAGGATTGACCAACGATATGTTTCAACTAGGGAAAATTGGCAAACAATACGCATGCATCGAAAAAGTAGGTAGTGTTTATCATAACGCGTTAATCAGCACGGAATTCAGGCACATGATTGCGTCGAGCGGTTGCGTAAAGCGGTGCAAAAGAACCGGTCCTGGCTTGCCGCTCCATTTCAGCCGCTGCACGCTGCCCGCTCGCACTTTACTCACGAGGAAAGTTGAAAAACGCCGACAAATTCGATTACATCCGGCCAGCTCTTTCGAGCGACGAAGAAGGTAGTGACATTTAAGTCGATAAGTATCGACGGACCGTCTCTCGTGGCCCGCCTCGCGGCTGAACTTTCACCATTTGTTAGTTTTGCCGATGACGATGCGAGGATGACACGTTGCGTCACTTCATTAAGCGGACAAGAGGCCTCACATTTTATGCAATGACTTATTTTTATAGGGAAGTTGTCGATTGAGGCATAAATCTCGTACCCCCAATTATACGGCATGTGAGCAGTGGTTACGTTCGGTCAAGAGCAGGTCGGGGGACGTGAGGGAGTGGTCGCGTGAGCGATGGACTCCATTATCGCGGAGAATGGCACCGGCCCTGCAATGAATCAGTCCATTACGTTACTCGGTCACTCGATTGCCATTCAGCAGATTTTAGACCGGCACCAAATTCACCCTTTTGCGACACAACGAGAAGAAGTAGAGCGCGTGTCATCAAATGAATATAAATGTCTCTCTTCACTCATAAAGCGACGCCTATCTCTATAGTTATGTGCAAACATTTTTCGTAGTAAGTGGGCTTTATAGGTCGATTTTATGAATTCATACACACTGGGGAAATCTGCTCTAGCGAAGCAGTTTTTATTTCAAACTCACGTTGCGTGGCGCTTTTAGAGAGTTCATGGAATATTTAGCGCCAATTTTAGCAGTTTTCCCTTTACGCCCAACGAGGCTCTGAGCGTACGACGTAATATTTGCATTGAATTAGAAAGTAAAAGAACTCTGTTCTTTATTATCATTGAAAGAATAAATATACTTGAACACGGCTTCTTAATCTATGTAGATGAGAACGTAAGGCATGTCTCGGCGGAGGCCTGAGGCACATGAAGGGATATAATGCCCCCTTATTTCCCTACGGTCTCGCAGTCGAGCCGACTAGAGCCCTCTTGAATTTTTGCTTTTTTCACAACTGACCTATATAAACGCGGAGATAAATTTCAACTTGTGATTTGATTAAATGTCAGTGTCAGCCAAAATGAAAATTAAAGTTCGCCTGCGAGATTAAACTCTGAATACTGTTGTCTTGTCGTAAATGTTGAAGGTACCTATTTATTACAGTCACATATAGCGATATAAAAAGGTATAAGTATGCTACCTAGATAATGCACATTAAACAAGTCCCTTCACAAATATTTTAGCAGCCACAAGGCAAGCTGGTCTTATCCTTGGTAACTAGGTTAAGTAGGTATCTCAAATGCGTAGATTTGGGAATTTATTGCTATTGAATGTGTTAGTTTAAATTAGAATGGACTAGTAGTCCTCCATAATAGACTACGGTGACCGCCGCCACCAGAAAAGATGCAAATAATAATAAGATGAAAATAGTACCTAAAACGTTTAAAGCTGGTAAAGAAAACAGTAATCCTACAAAATTGCTGACTTTGTTTTGCAGCCCTCACAATATAGCGAAACAAACCTGTCTAGGATGTAATACAATTACGGGCAGTAAACCATAATCGACTTACAGCAGCCCCCTCTTATCTCCACTTCTCCACTGAGACCAGGCCGCCGCACACTAATGATGAATAGATGACCAGCCATTTATTTTTATACTCCATAAACCACGCCGTATTTACGGTTTCCTAGCGAGGATTTTGTACGTGAACGGTACTTAACTGGATAGATTACACAGAAAACGGGAAGCAGTACCTAAAGAAAAACGCAACTTTAGTATGAGCTTGAATATTTAAAAATGGTTTACAAATATCTCAATATGAAGAAAGACAACAAAATCTTAAAATCCCACTTCCAATGCCTAGAAATGGCCTAGAACTTGAATCGTGTTTGACATCACATCATCTTAGTGTCAAATAGGGAACATAAAGAAGATGTCAAACTTGTATGATCAAAACGTGGGTAGAAAACTACTGCAGATCTCGTTCGTAATTTTTCAAACAGGAAGAATACTTGCTATAGTATGGAATTATTTGGAAAGGAAAAGAAATGTTTTGATTATCTGGTAACACTGAATCAAACAGACATAAGATTTTATTTATTCCAGTTCTTCAACTGAATACGAATATACAAAAAAAGGAAAGAATTGTGTCGCAATCGTGGATAGAGCTGCCATGAAACATTCATTTATTTTAACGAGATGTCCGTTCCAGCCCTCACTCCCAGCACGGCTCAATCCGGCGCCACGGTTACATTTTCAATAGCTATCTTTTTAAACGCGACATCCAATGCCATGCCACAGAGAACATACATTTCAGTCTCAGTTTCAATTCTTCTTCGAGTGGGTTTTTAAGTCGAACGACCCGATGAATTTTGGTAACGACCGATAAAACGATGAATATCCTCCTCTTGGGTAACGACCATTAAAGAGGCAGTGACCAGTTCCGACAGTATCATCCGAAGCACAGAATCATATTTCTTGACAGACAATGAAGTGATCACTGATCATCCACTGCTGAACAACGAGGATCTATTTAAGTAGCTTGGTGGGTATTTTCATATCTCTCCATTAGACAGGCGAATTGGCAAGCACATTGTTAGTTATTATATTCACAGGGAGTACGGCAATCTATATTTTGACTTATGTTCCTCGAAAAAAGTTGTTCAATTTCATAGTTTAAACATAAATAAGCCCTTGAAATTTCTTTGGTGAATAAAAAATCTCGCTGTGTTTGCTTTTCGTTTGAAAAATAGAGCACAAAATAAGCCAGCAGTGAATGCTGTGGTACTTCCGTCGATACCATCTCCCATTTACAAATGACGGGGTCTATCACATCACACCCCGTAACAAGCCCGACCGACGTGTCCCCATTACATCCGACATCTTTCAAAGGGTACAAAGGTACCATAATGGTGGTTTCTGCTCTGAACATTAAGCCCGCATTTTTTTCCACATAAAAAGGTTTCATCCTTTGAATATTTCAAGTATCCCTCTTCATTTTGTAGATCTATTTGCTGCGTTGGGTGACGGGTTTTTACATTTAAATGGTTGTTGTCAATACCGGATATTATTATCTATTTAAATTAAGAAAAAATACATACAAAAATATATTACCATACTAGGGGTGTTTTCCAATGTTGCTGTAGCAACCTATCGTCTGGATCGTTATAATGTACACTGAAAACATTGCTTCTCCACAGATACTGAATTTTAAAATAAGGTTAATTAACTTTTTATGCAGCATTTAATTGAAAAGGTAAGAAAATCTAAATATTGTGGTAAGAATTCCGTAATATCTTTTGAGATTGGTATAAGTAGAAAGTGAAATTGTGTAACTTTATTAAAGTGTGAATTACGTGAATGAGTTGCTTTACATGGCATTATCAGCAGTCTGCACACTCATTCAGAATTTATCAGTTCGCACTATGATGCGAAATAGAATTTTGCGCTCTATAAATTATGTATTACAAAAAAAAAAAAACGCACGAGGTAATAAGTATGAATTTAGTAAAACTTTATCACATTTTCTAAAAATATTTTACTGCACAGTTACCTTTACCTAGTATAAATTAAACTTGTTCTTGTTCGTAGCTAAATAACTACCCCTCGTAGCCGCTTTATAGCCCGAACGACCCCCAGACGTCAAAATAGTTATTGCTGCCAAGTCTATTTTTAGATCTCATCGTTCTGAGTTGCCTCCTTGCCAAATGTGTCGAAGGATTTCTGGCAATTGAGTGAGGTAAGGGAATTTTAGGCAAAACGTTGAACTACTTATGTATGACATAGGATTGCGCTTCCTATATGAGCTTCATGGTTCATCAAAACGCTAAAATGGACTGGCATCAATAGAAAACATTATTATATGGAACCGCTGCTTTACTTCTCGGGTATACCTACTGTTAAAGACACAAGAAGGATCCTACCTATATTGAAAATTAGGCGATGGGTAAGCGTCTCGTAACTCAGCCATACACAATCTTGTCTCATATATTATTACTAGCTTTCCGCCCCGCGGTTTCACCCGCAGCTAAGAGTTTTCCCGTGGGATTGAGTTCCCGCGCTGTTCCTACCTTTAAAATTGACGGAATTTCAATACAAACTTCCATCCCCTATTTAACCCACTTAGGGGTGGATAATACAAAAACGCTGAAACACGTGTTCATTATTTTTTAATCTTTAGCCCAAAAACAAAATTGGAAGATCCTGCCATCAAAATTGACGGAATTTCCATACAAACTTCCATCCCCTATTTAACCCTCTTAGGGGTGAAAAATACAAAAATGCTGAAACACGTATAAATTATTTTTTAATCATTAGCCTAAATACAAAATTAGAAGATCCTACCTTCAAAATTGACGGACTTTCATATAAACTTAACACCCCCTTTTTACCCCTTTAAGGGGGGAAAATCCAAAAATCCTTTCTTAGTGGTAGGTTTCGTTATAAAAGGAACCTGCTCTCCATATTTCACGATTCTAGCTTTAGCAGTTTAGGCTCTGCGTTGATGAATCAGTCAATCAGTCAGTAAGGACAAAGGATTTTATAAGTATAGATGTGGGTAATCAACTTTTTTTATGAGACAGATAGGGTAAAAATTACTAATCTCCAGTACCAAATTAGAAATTCTGCATTTCTACTCAGTAAATAAATACTAGGTAGGCACTATACGATATGATATGCGGGTAGCAAAAGCGTTCCGCTTTCTGCAAGTTCCTCTCACAAGACTCACACATCCTATTTCAAACATAATTATACTGATTCGCGATCTAATTTCGCTCGGCCATTCTAGACTGCGAGTTGAGTTAGAGTAGAGAACTAAGTTTAAAGAGATTGTCTTTCCTAATGGATGGAGTTGTATTGGAGTTAGCTGAGCATACATGGTGGTTCGTTACAGATGACTATTAAGTAGATTCCCAAATATTCTATTATTAAACTAATTTTGTATACCTAAAACCTCAATTAAAATTTGTTTATGAAAATTTTGATTTTACAGAAGGTTGGAGGTGAAGTGTTCGTTTAGGTTAGGATATCGATTATTTCATAATGGACCTTGCTCCTTCTTTTTTTTTATTATCTGGAAAAATTCTCCAAAAAATTAGGAAAATTATTCTGTTTTTAGTTTTTTAATATCTTTATTAATGACTGAGATATTAAAGCTCAAAGTGAGCTCTTCCGCACGAAGAGAGTGGCAGACGGCCCAATATTCAATCGCTCGCAGTGACGTCATCTTTAAACGCGGTGCACTACGTAGTACTAGTAAGTATGTATAGAAGTTTAAATCGCGAAAGTTGATATTTGTCAATGTACTATTTTGTGAGTTTTCCTCAGTTGATTAGGACATTGTAGGGCTGCAGCATCATCACCTGATATTATACAGGGTGTAAAAAAAGTACTAGGTTCCTTTAAACCACATGTTCTACTAATGATACCAAACAACTTTCCCAAAGTTTCACAAAAATTTTCGCTCGAAGAAAAAATTGCCTTTTCCATACAAAACTGCAGATCCCGGAGAGCATCTTTGTATGGAAAAGGCAAAAAAAAATTCGAGCTAAAATTTTTGTGCTTTGGGAAAGTTTAATAGAACATGTGGTTTAAAGGAATATAATTAGTACATTTTTTTACACCCTGTATAATAAAATGAAAGATTCCTCTCCTCGAAAGCACGTTAAGGGTCTATGTGCTCGCGGCAACTGTCCCTTTCAAACCAATGACAGAATGCGCGCTCTGTCCTTTTCTAGCATGGGGCTGTTTCAAGCCGATTTCATATATTTTTGCATATATCTCAATGTATACAGAAAGTATTGAAAAACAGAGTTGATTATGATGTTCTTCATAATTATACGGTGATTTCGATATAACATTTGCTGTTTCTAAGCTAATAGAAATGTCACAGTTGTTCAAATTCGGCATTGAGACGCCAGTTTTTCATGATATTTCTGATGATTTCCTGGTGTAATCATAGGATTTTTAGATTATACCTATGAATCTAGTTGTTCTCCATATTTTAGAGAAGCTAACCATATATAGATTTATTGAAAATTCAACTATTAACTATACTAACAAAGTCAAATGCCGGACCGTGTTTAGCCCGATTTAGAGTACTTCCCTCCTTAAGGTGGCAGTCCCGATCGTTGTCTTTAATCTATATCTGCGAAAGGTACCTATATATTTTAATCCAAAAAAATTACGGCGATCCGCAAATATTTTTTATTTTTTGAATGTTATTCGGGAAGGAGATTGCCTGCCGTCATAGGACTTATTAATATTTTAAAGCTACTTAATGTAGCAGCCCGCGTGCCGGGGTTGTTAGACGGGACTACTAAATATACTTTAAACAAGACATTTTAGTATGATCACCATCTTGAAAAAATAACTAAGGCCGGTATTTATAATCAGCTCTCAAGAGTGACAGCGAGTTTGAGTTCGTATCAGAAATGTCATTCCAGTACAAAATTACCTGTCGAATCCGCACTCAATATTGCTCTCAATCTTGAGATCGCTTTATAAATACGAGCCTTAGTCTCAAAAATTACATGTCAGAGGTTAAAAACTATGATGAACACTGATGTCAGAGGTTTACAACTATGATAAAACCTTATGACAGAGTTTTTAAACCGCCTAAATAGTTCACCTAATATGCCTCTATCATGGTTTGTGTAACTACCACTATCAAAGACAACGTTCGGGCCTGCCACCTTAACGTGCCTTCCGAGGAGCGGATTTTTTTATTTTACGTCAAGTGATGCAGCCTATAACGTCATAACCAAACTGAGAAAATTCCTACAAAGTAATAAATTAACATATATCAACTTTATGATCCCCCCGTGGGAATCGAATACACGACCTGCGGATTGAGAGCTTAGTAGACATTCGGGAGCAGGACTACTAGACCACAGAGGCAGTTCACAACTCAGAATAACAAAATATTTGCGTGAAAATTAATATTTCTATGCGTGAAACAAATATAACGCAATATAAACCACAGTACTGCATACGCCGCTTTCACAGTTCGCCGCCGCGGCATGTTTAAAGATGACGTCACATCGGCGACACCGCGAGCACCCGTAATTTCAGAAATTGAAAAAAGATGCATTAACTTCTCGCGGTCATATCTCTGGAAATACTGCATGTATCGAGCTGAAATAAAAACTAGGGTAATCTACATGATCTAAACACTAATATAAGGTATGTTATAACGTGATATTCGAACCTAGGAGTCTTGTCCATTTCTGCGGGAAAGTTGTTCTTAGCGAGTATGTAAAGTATTTCTACTGAATTTTGTTCGTATCCACTTTGTCACTTCTAACTTTGCGATAAAATTCATTTTATACGCAAATGTGTCTAAATGTTCGTTCGTATCGTACTTCGTTCGTTCGCCCTTTTAGACCCTTGACCTAGAAAGGGGGAAGTTTTCTCATACATAGTATTTGTAGATAGCAGTGTATTGTGTGTGACGAAGGGACGTGATGGAATTCCGTTTTTATACGATTCGGGGATGATTTATCTCAGCTCTTACGAAGTTTTACGATGTAGGACCAGGAGCCTATTTCATAAAACTACAATGACAATTTGACAATGACAATTCGGCAAACATTGCGTAGTTTACTTGCTGATATGATACAAGGAAGAGCTACGCAGTGTACATCGAATTGTAACTGTCAAATTGTCATTGTCAGTTTTATGAAATAGGCCCCAGGAGATCAATTTTTGGCAGCCACTCTAGTGATAAAACGAAATAGAATCATCACAATATCAATAAATTTTGATTCAGTAATAAAACTAGGCAACCGATTAAAATGCATAAGAATAGTAAGACAAGAGTGGAAACAACAATTTTTAAAAAAGAGCATCAAAAAAGCGATCAGTTTCATAAAAAATCTTTCTGTAAATAACTTAAGTAGGTGTACTACCGGGTTGCGTTGGCTGAAGTGTAGAAAAAAAAAATACATACAGTCTAGGCCTTCAAAATATTCCAAAAACATTGTATTTTAGTATAGGATTAAAATGCTTCATCACCACTGTCGTATCGTAAAATGATATAGCCCAGCATTCAGGATTACGAGCTATGCAAACTTTGTTGCTTCAGAGGTGAGGTTATAGCTTCATAGCCAATACGAACTAGATACGAGATTGCCAAAATTTATGCTTACATTTAATATAATACCTAGGCTACATTGTTTGTGAGGGTATAAAGTAGGTACTAGAGCTGCGTTTACGTATTTACTTACTTTATAAAGAAGAGACAGATATGTTGTGCCTACACCGTAGTTTGAAATCAACCGTTTGCAAACATTTATAAACAAAACATGCTACAGTCAATTCAGTAAACATTGACTGAACCAGAAATATTGAAACCGCATTAACCGTGTTTGGTTACAATGCTATCACTCAATTGTGGTTTAATCTGTCTGTGCTAGGACAATACTGTCTGTCATCGGAAGCGCGTTGAAATTCGCAGGAACCGCAGAGCTCGATATTTGACAAATTCAGTATTTCGCGGTGTCGAAAATGCCTGTTCTCATCCGTGTCAAACTGTTTTATTTTATTGTTGTGTTCACAGAAATTGCAAACAGTTTTATTTTATTTGAAATTGATTTGCTCTTGACAGAGACAGTGGAGCGGACTTGTAAAGCCTTTTGAAAGGCAAGCATTCGAAAAGATAAACTTACCTTACCTAGTCAGTTCTACTCTTTTTCTGCTTATCATTATCAATGACGGCTTAGTACGCATTGGTGAAAATGAGCGGATGGATGGTAACCCGCAGTGCCTCCAGCTAGATCTTGATGTTGAGAAGGGAGCTGATGGGACAATCTCGCAATGTAGCAACGTACAAAAAGATGCTACTTACTTAGTTCAAAGTGCACGAGTGAGGATAAAGAACTAAACGCTATTTTGTCGAGTGGAGGAGTTAGGAACAGCGTTGATTGCAACGGGAATGCAGTCTGAGCTGGGAAAATGTGCGGTCGGGCGATCGATTATGCAGCTGACCGCAAACTCCAATCCGGACAAACTGCTCTAGCATTTTCGGTTGCTGAGCAATTTTGTTCTTACCGACTTGAATTGTATAGAAGAAACGCAGTGCCGAAGTGAACTTACGATTATGTTCAGTTTGTAGTCAAAACAAGTTCAACAGCGAACATAATGTAACCATGCACGTGAATGTTCATGAATGTTAAATCTTGCATGTCAAAGATGTTGGATAAAAGAAATCAAAACAACAATACATAAGTGAAAATAATCATGAGATTCGCCAAAATTGCCATAAAGGTTTACAGTTTTTTCTGATGTTTTTAAATTGAAGAAAAATGGGAAAAAGATAGTTTGATTAATAGTGCATAAGTGTGGCTGATGTTGTGCAAAATGTAGTAGTAGTAGTGAAGTAAAGCGTAAAGCTGGAAAATTCATTTTCATTTTAGCATGAGGTCTTTGCGGTTATTGCAATCCGCTACAGGCAGGTGACCGCAGTGCCAAACACAGCATACAGTTTAGGTTTAGGTTACTAACACAGACCTTTCAATATGCTTCTTCTGGAACATTCGAAGAATACTGTTCGATCACAGAAACTGCAACCTTCTATGCTGGTTTGGAAACATCTTAAGTAAATAGCAATGAAGGGACTTAAAGGTTTCGTTTGGTTTATATTTGGTGATAACCTGTCAATATTGCGAAACGCTATAAAATATGCTTTAACTGAGGTCAAATAACAGTAAACTTTGCTACAAAAAATAATTAGAACATTTGGATGCAACTCAAAGTGATTTTAACATTAAATAATGTCAAAATTAAAATAAATTCTAAATAAAAAATACTAATAATATTAGAAGACTTGGATAGAACTCAAAGTGCTTTTAAAATAAAAATATGTAAATTGAAAATAAAAAATACAATTTATATGTAAACACGTATCGAAATTCTTGTGTTTCTCTGATTCTTGTGAAATTTTGCCATATTTGCAGTAGTAGTAGAGTCTTCAATTTGGTTTGATTTAATATATGAATGTATTCTGGAATATTCGACTAACATTGGTAAGTAGATCACGAACGCGCACTGAAACCGCGTTCAGCATTGCACATGCACATGCTACGGACCAATACACAAGTGGGAAGGCTGACACCCGGCTAGAGTATTCGGCAAACGTTGCATTGGTTCAAAGGCCTTTGACACATACAACTGCACCTATATCCCTCATTAGTTAGGCAGTTCATCCATTATTAAGAGCCTTTTTTACTTAGGAAATAGAAACACCCAAACAGGAAAAAATTGGGTAAGTATATGGCATACGCAGCATCGACCAACAAAAAATAAAGCAAAGCAAAGCTAGTGTCCCATAGAGCAATTCAGTTTGCAGTCAATTTGTAGAAGTCGAACTTCTGGAATATGAATGGAACCTAATATTATTAGCACAACAGGCAGGGTCACTTGTTAACTCCAATAGGTCTAATAGGGCCAGTATTGGGTAACAACAAATAATATAACTTTCGCTGTTAAAGAAAAATTATCATAATTATGGGTAAAACAGAAACAAGTGCTAGTTTTATTCACTTTTTAAATTACACATTTTTCGACAGTTTTGACTTTTCCAATCTTTAGTGCCAAAGTGAAAGGAATTAAGATATTTATCGATTTCTCTGCACAGTGCTTTTATTTAAATAATTAAGAGTTCCCTTTCATAAACAAGGTAAAAGTAAAAGTATTACCCATTAGTTACTTACAGTGGCACATGCAACTACAGTTAATATTTCGGTACAAAAATTTCAACGAACTCGTTATACCGGTTCCAATTCACATTTTAGTATTTAAATGAATATGAATGTACAAATTACTGAAACCGAGCTGAGAAAATGTACATTCACAAAGTCTTTAATTGAACAGATTAAGTGCTCAATTCTAGGTGTATGTTTGGAAAGCTTAATTCAATTGAGTAAAATCACTTTGGCATGTAAAAGTCGTGGCTGAAATTCGGGAAGAAGTACAAAATTTGTCAAAAACTTGCATTGCATTTACCTTCCTAGAGCACTTATCTTTTACTTACTTTACAAATTTCAGTGACCAGAATGAATCATTATATTAATTAGTTAGGTATCTAATATATAAACTTACTAAAGTCCCAGTACTGTATTTCATTTGTGATACTGTTTCCGATTTAGCTTGGCTTTAGTAAGTAGCGTGTAGAATTGAGCCCATTACGTAGAGTTGAATAACAGGGCACACCTAATTAAATTGAATCGTGCAAGCACTGGCTGCATGTTGCCTGGTTCACATCAATATCATTTAAAAGCGTATCTGTCCAGCTGTGTAACGACCCAATTTCCAGCTGTAGAAACGGAAATATTAAAATTTCGTGTCACGAATTGAGATGAATTTTTGACAGTCATCGTGTGGCTAATGAAATAAGATTTTTTTTTTATTGTGTAACTTTTCTTAATTTTAGCAAGTCCTTACTTTACATTAGTGTGCGAGTGATGAATGGGATAAGTCACGTATACTTTTATAATTGATAGTGTCTCATCTTGTCACTAAGTCAATACACAGTCCTATCCAAAATAGTTATCTAGATCCTTAAAAGTCAAATACAGTAAAACTTCTCTGCCTCATATTAACGTGATTTTATGTACGTTTTTATTATATTTTTTATATGTATAGTGACTTTCAAAGATAAGCCCTGTCTCCCGTCGCACGCCGCGTCCCTTATTTTAAAAAGCTATTCTTCAATACCGCCTAATTGTCTCTTGTTCTAATTATAGCCGTCTTTGTTTTACTAATTAAGGCTTTAAGGCCCCTTTCGGCCGCTAGTATTATTTTCTGTCTTGTTACCCGAAGCGCGAAGCAGAGAAGAGTTTTACCAGCCTTTGTTTGTATGTGAGTTTAACTATTGCACTCTAGACTAGAGGCCCAATCGATTTTGATGATTAAAACTAATGTTTCTTCATCTGGCGAAATACGAAAGACATAATTTTAATCAAACTTTAATATGGGCTACGACCACACGTCATATTGTAAAAAAATATACTTTAAGTGGAATACCATTGAATAATAAAAAGTTGTATCTCATTTATTTTAATTTGAACGACCGTTAATATCATCTATTGCGATTTAAAGATTTCATGTTCACTTTTTACGCAGTCGGCTTTAATTTATTTTTTAATAATTTGATTTCTGCCTTGTTTATTTATTCTGTCTTTTATTACTTATTAATCAAGTGCAACAAAGGTTTGTTTTCATTTCGTCATTGTCTCCCAGTAGCGGCAGATTAAAGCATAAGCCGGCAGTGATTTCATTGTTCGGCGGTTCTTTCACGCTACTACGACGTAATAAATAGCTTATGTAACTCAACTTTTACTACAACTCAGTCGAATCAATCTCTTTGTATTAATATCTACTCAGTTATGAATGTTCGAAGTATTTTTTTATTTGCGACAACTTCAAGAATGACGTGTCCGTGAAGATTAATGAAGATAGATCCGCTCCTCTCTATGATTGATTGTTGTTCGTATTGAATTAAACATTTAACTCTTTGCATTGCGGAACATTTATTGACTAATCGAGCATATGCTATTCGCGTGAGTTTGCCATTTTAACTAGAAAGCTTCGATTTCGACATCTGTCGCGTTACGTATAACCACAGGGCACGGTAGTTTCGTGTGACGAAATCACTTTCCTCGGTGAAGGAATAGTTATCTAGAAACTTACCGGCCCAGTATTTAATATTATATTACATACGCTTTAGACGTGCATTAAGCGCAGGGTGCTAAATTCGAATTCCAATTTAGTATGCTGCAAAGAAATTTCAATTAATTCTACCTACAATTTTCTCAAACAAGACTACCTAATTGAAGTATGTGCAGCCATGTTTTACGTTTTATATCGGCAAAGCAAATTCTCGTTAAACTTAAAAAAAGGCTCTTAATAATGGATGAACTGCCTAACTAATGAGGGATATAGGTGCAGTTGTATGTGTCAAAGGCCTTTGAACCAATGCACATGTAGAAAGTAGTAAAGTATGATATCCTTGACCTGCCATGCCGACATTGTTACATAATCCGAAAGGCGGAGTTCGCAAATAATAAAGCGAAAGTTAATATAGAGTGACAATAAACAAACAGGCTCAGAGTTTGCATATGAGATTTGCACGAATCGCGGATTCAAATTAATGTTTTAAATCTCTGTAAGGGGATTCCTAAATGTCAGTTTTAGTTAGTTCATGTCAGTTATGAATGGTGGCGGTCTCTGGAATTTGCTGAAATATTTGATAAATCAGATGAAAAATAACGTATTTTCGTTATGTGACTGACAGCGAGTTTAAGCTCGTATAAAGCATGTCGTTCAGGTACACAAAACGGCCTGTCAAATCAATACTTAATATTACTCACAATCTTGAGATCGCTTCATAAATACGAGCCCAAGAAGAGCTCTTGCCAAGCCGGGCTGTCGCGCAATAGTTCCTTCATTCTCTTATTGTCAAACTTACTTCGTTACTTGTCAAGGAGACGCAAGGAGACAAGTTTGCCTAAATATAGAAGGCATTTTAATATAGTTGGGTTGTTCCGTTAACAACTCTTTGTATCTCGAAACTTGTAAAACATCTTCCTTTGAAAGTTGACAGACAAACTTGGTATATTAAACTGCTTTCATTAAAATCTTGTTCAAAAATAACTTCGTAAGTTTAGTTGAAAAATTAAAAGTAAGTATAATATGAAATACCACAGCGAAATGCAATTTTATAAAGAATCTACGTGTAATCTTTTAACAATTTCATCTGAAAATTTTGGATGCCGCTCAAGCTTCTGAACATCCCAACTTTGTTCTCTTAGCAAATAACAAGGCTGTACACAACAGTGTGGATTTATTGTAGATTTTATAGGTGCACCATCTGTCGAGAGGAACATACAATGCCATACTTCCAACCACGTATTTGGAACTGATCCAGAACAGTAAAACTGAACTCAATCAAGACGAAATTCTCTGCCAAAAAGAATCAGATAAAGTTAAATGGATTAATGGGAATTAACTATACGTGAACTTTAAAAAGTTTCAATTTGATAATGGAGTGAAAAAAGTTCGTGTAATTTGTGTAGTTTGCGTAATGTGTAACTTACTTGGTAACAAATGGAAAGTCTGAATGTCGAAATGAACTGAATTGTCACATTGCCGTGTGGTGTCGGGTCAGCTGAGCATCACTATATACGATACAACGTATCCCTTGTAAATGAAGCATTTTGCCAACTCGCCTGCCAAGATCAGCGTATAAGACTCATGTCCGCCAGTGGACTGTTGGTGCCGAGCTGGTATAGTGATGTAGAGTCGCATTAAGGTATATTTCCACAGCAGGATTTCCTTTCCATTGTCGTTCTATATGCCTCAGAATTTCTTAGATCCAACACAGTCTTATTGGAAGTCTATCATAGAACCAATATAATTAGCAATATACCTGTCCGTTAATAGGACAAGGCTCTCCCTTATCTTGATTATTGGAATACTCATTAGGTATAATAATTGCAGAGTTGATCGAATTATTACCAGCTATTGGATCCTATAATTGATACGGCTGTCCAATTTAGCTCAATCACATCCGAATGCAGAAACCACCCGGTTATTATAGAGAAATCAGCATATTGAAGGCTGGTATCATTTACAACTCTTTTATCTCAATTATAAATTTTCTGATTCCTATCTGAAAACAATCATCTTGTCCAATTTTGCAATAGGAGTGATAAATTACTTATTTACATGAGAGAATTTGACGTAAAGCCTTTTGATTTGAGTATTATTAATATTATTGTAGTAAAATAAAATAATTTCTTTTTTTCAGATAAATTTGACAGCAGGCAGTATGGAACCCTCTTCCTGATGTCCATGGAGTTTTTAGTTATAAAGTGACAGTGAATTATTGACATCACGATGTGCGTGCGCAACTTAAAAAGCAAAACGATGTTGTTCTTAATCCTAGTGCTAGTGAGTTTGGTGGGTGGTGCGGTGAACTCCAGTGAAGTGGACCTTGTTAGTTCAGGGTCAGGGTCGAGAATGGCTTGGCTGAAGGGGCTACTGGACCACCATGATTGGGGGGAGTTGGTGACGAATGGCAGTGTAGCCTTGCCACAACAGTGCGTTGTGGATCTGAGGCTTTACATTGACTCGTTGAATGATGGACAGCTTTGGGCTTCGAAGAGTAAGTACCTTACCTACCCACTTTAGTTTTAATAAATTTACGGGAAAAATATTTTGTTCACCTACCCTATAAATCTCTTTATTTTGATTTCAAATCCTTATTAAAAACATCAAATCCCAAATTACTTACTTTTTTAATTGACTTAACGTTTTTGGAACTTTTATATTTCACTTCAAAAATAACTATAAATGGTTAGATAAGGGTTGGATGGATAGACATCTATTGTAAAGACCACTCATACGTCTGATGAATGTGTAACGTAGGTAACATACGTAATATGAAAATATGATTACAATGAGTTGCCTTTTTGAGCTTAATAAGTATTTCACAAATGACCTACTCATATCTTGAGAAATCTTCTATTTTATTCGCATTTACTCACGCGTTGTATATCCGAAATGTTTATTTGTTTCCACTCTGCAAACAATAGGCCGTCTGTACAATAATACAACATTTTATTCAAATTTGTTCGTCGTAAGTCGTAAAATATTGGAAAAACACATAATAATATTACGTGTACGCGCGCAATTTCGCAGTAATAAGTCAGTGGCGAAGATTATTGGCCTGTTTTATAATAAGTTGTGCGTTGCTTGCGCCCGCGCATACGACCGCATGAGTTCGCGCTTATTGCGTAAGTGCACAGACCAGAAAACACTTAGATTACGCATCCAACCAACCTTGTAAAAAAGCTGTTACATGAGACCGAAATGAGCAGCGGTCGTATCGTACCACATTGGTGTCCTTGGCCGCCTCAAGGTCATATCATCGCGGTTTGCCTGATCGATACATCTACGATCGCAATCACAAAATGTTCGGTCAACCGATGCGTGACGTCACTTGATCTATGTTTTTGATTATTTAACGCCGCAAGTAGTACGTAACAGAAAGTTGAAGTGGAACGCGTTCATGAATCAAAATCTAGTTATTGGATATCCCATAGTATAGGTGCAGCTGGCAGTAGGTACTTGATTGAAGAAAAGTGAAGGGTGGTAGGCATTTTCTAGTTTTCCATACCAATAACTTAAGGGACACAGTTGTAAAGCTCGTGGTGCTTGCATCGGGTCAATATAATTTATCGGTTACATAAGCAGCAGTGCAGTAAGCAGACTAGACTAGGCAACTGGCATGCCGTTCAGCTGAGACATAAGTGGGTCGTTGACACTTCACTTGAGCCTGGCTCTATAGCAGATAAGTGCGCACCTCGTTTCTAAAGAGACTGTCTATTGATTGACTAGGTATATACTACAAGCCAGCCTATATGGATAGTATTAGAACTAGCTAAACTTATAAAAAACTCTCAAATAACCAGTGCTTTAGCCAAAGTATTAGGAGCTTGTGTAGGTAAATCTAATTTGTTTATACCTATAGTCACATTATCATATCATATAATTTCAGCAGCAAAATGTGAAGTCATACTTACTTACAGCTTCACTAATAATAATAATAACCATTTTGGCTAAAGTGCTAAGCTTTCATGCTGGACTGGGAGTGATAGAAAAACATAGAATGTGCCAGCTGCATATCCTCCCGGGCATGCTGTAAAAACCAGCTAAGGTATTCGAGGGTTTCATTGTATTGCAATTTAGGCGATGGGCTGACAACCCGTCACTATAACAATATACAAAATCATCTGTAATAACCCTCAAAACTTGTCAGACGTGGAGATAAAAGGCGTGATTTTATGTATATATGTTGGCTAAAGTATTTGATATTTGAACGACTTTTAGATAAGAAGCTGACATTCAGGTCGCAATTTGCAATCTGCATTTTTCGATAAAGATGACTTTTTATTAGCAGAAAAGTTGACAAAACGAGGCTTCTCAATCTCAGTGACACACTCTCATTAATATTAATCCCCGAAGTCGTATAATTTTGATTTGAATTTATTTTTCGCTTTAAATAAGAACCGAGCATAGAGTATGTTCCTTATTTTGCGTCAAATAAGCAATCTAATGTCAGATTAGGAATGTCAAAGTCATGTGTTTATTTGCTATCCTGTTCTTATGTCAAATTTAAGAAGCGCTACTAAGAATTAGAATTAGTAACTGGGCGGCAAGAATCGACACCACTACGCTTTGCAACTGTTGGTAGCTCTACATATTACTTTATACAAGGTTAATTGTCTGAAATAGTATGACCATAAAGACTTCATTCACATACCTACCTCAACATTCTAGCCTAGTTCAAGCCTCAGAATATCAAAGACAAAGCACCTAAAGCCGTTTCTTATCCGCCGGAACTTGGCACTTGGCAGGTCTACATCTTCAGGCCTCGGATTATGAGTCGTTTGTATCGCAGACCAAAGCAGCGGCCGCGAGACTTGGCTAAAGATTCAGATGCTTTTCACAAAAACCCACTATGTTTGATGAGTATTTTGATAAACTATTTTACAGATACTACAACTTACTTAAAGTTTTATTTTGATGTTGGCCTCTAGTGATAATAACATTTCCGTTTGGTTTAGATGACTTAAACATGAAGTATATTAATCTTGACCTCAATTTATCGTGTATTTAAGTACTTATGTGATGATGCTGGCCATTGAATATTTAAACTAATGGATATTTTATTCACTTTGATTAAACGTTCTTAAAATTTGTATATTAACAACGATAGACTTATCTGATAGATTTGTATTGAACTAAAGTCCATTTTTTTTTTTTTTGTTGGAATGGTTTTGCCCTTGACTCTAGACACCTAGGTCAGGAATGACCGTGACAGAGTCGACGATGGAGCGAGCAAACCCAGAGGATGCCTGTTAAATTAAGTTTACAAAACTATATTGAATAATATTTGAACGCTTTATCAGAATTTTTTATCCTAGAGATATTCCGCACTGTATTTAATGAAACCCATGATAAAACTAAAACTCTTTCCAATATCTGTAAATATCTTTAAAATATCTGTTTATCAACAGGCCTCTACAATTTTTTTGTAAGCCGCGTTGCTCTAGGTTAGTACCTATGTTAAACTTTACCAAAGCTCTCGCTTAAATGTAATAAACCTTGCATGCAAAGTAGCTTTCCAGGCCTGCCCTTTGTTCATAAACCCACTTGCACAAGAAATTTCATTGTGAGGTGCTGAAATATTCAACCTAAATACGAGAGCGGGGCACCAGGGGCTACTTGTGCGGCATATTTCGCTGTAAGATGCCCCAATGTGGTGAATTATAAAACAAAAGCACTTTTGTGCTGACAAATTGTGTGTGTTCAGACTGGCCTGATCGCTCGGTGGATAGAGACCGTGCTTGCCTTTCTGAAGGTCACAGATTCGATCTCTGTATAACACAAACATTTGTAAAGTTTATTTTTAAATGTGTTGTCTTGTCTCTATGACAAGGAAATACAGATCATAGTCAGAGCTCTAACCTTAATCTGAAGCAGTTCGTATCCGACAGAGGAAATTGGAAACCGCCCTGTCGGAAACTCAGGTGAGGGACAGCTGGAAGTTGGCAGCGTTTGTTGACGTCTCGTCTGTTACATAGACTCGTGCATGAAGCTCCTTTGTATGGATGGGCTACCTAGAGCTAGTTTTGACATTTCATTTCACATAGTACGAGTACAATAGTACAGATAACCTATTCGGCGGCGGGGTGAAAATAGTTTCACCAGGGTTTTGCCACGGGAAAATTCAAGAAACATCGAAACAGGCTTTTCTTTTTGTATCTTACTCTTTTTTTCTGGCTGTATCGTAAGTAGTAAATTGTGTCTCTTCCATAAGGAGTGATCCTACAACTTTTAGGTCGACAGCATGTTGATCACTTGACGATAAAGGAACTTACGATTTACTATACCAGTGACATTGTTATTTCGTAGGTTATTGTTTTACAAGGAATACATAAATATCACGCCTACATCCCCTATGGGGTAGATAGTCTATCTTGATTGTGAAATAAGACTTTTTTTACACCAGGCAATAGGGTATTTTATATAATCAGAATTTGTTTTTGCCTCAACTTGTGTTTTTTCTGGCTTACACGATTAGTACAGTATTAGTACCTAGTAGTTATACGTCATGTTATACTCTTATACGTCACGAAGAATAGTCGAGTTCCCGTGGTTCAACCACCCTCACATCCTGAGTCCGCCATTTGTCGTAGAGACGTAATTAGGACCACTTTGTTTCGGTAAGGACCCATTTAGCACCGGCAGTAAAGACGTGGTTTATTAGCACCACTAAAACTTATTCCATTAAGTTATTCAGTCCACTTCTGGTTGTCTCAGTAGTCATGTCATTTGTTTCTTAATTTGGAGGTGATTGGTTTGGTTTTCGACTCGATAACTAGGTACCATTCCACATTTTTTTATGGACTTAGGTACTTACATCCACATAATTTATATTTTTTCTGTCATGGACTTACCTACAATGCTAAGTAAATTCCCAAAACACACAATAAGCTCATTGAAACAATTTTAAACTTCAACTTTACGTGAGCTGCCTAAACTTTGCCAGTGGCTAAAGTACAGTAGAAATAAAGACCAGTAAAACGCTATACAACATAAGCATTGAGCGGCCGAAATCAGCCGCATGCTATTCTTGGTTTGCAAAATAACTGGTTTTCAAAGCGACTAATTGGTAAGTCTGTATAATGGCCAGTTGGTTTGCAAGTTTGTGTTGTGTGTTTTTGTTAGGTAATGGGCAGCATCGTCAAATCTTGCTCTGCACAAGCCTATCTGTGTATGTATGGATAATTGAAAAAAAAAAAACATGTGAAGACGTTTTACTTTTCCTTATTTTGATTTGACTATGGTCTAACTGACTTTCCCGCGTCTAAAGTGTTTTCTAATTAACTTTAAATTACCCACCTAATGCCATACCCATACCGAAAGTGTGAATGGTAATAGTGTTAGGAAGCTGTCGCAATAGATAATAGGGTGTGTGCTGATATAAATGCTTACTAAAATATGCTTAATAAGGTTCCGTAGCCAACTAGGAACCCTTATTTTTCTAATATTATCCTATCCTATCCGCTGTAGTTCTAAGGAACAGATTTGGAGTAAACAAACAATACTGTTTTGTATTTGTTGTTTAATTTTATTACTAAAAAGTTTTGTTAACATGACTTTCAAAATAGTGAGCAACATGCCAGTGTTATTGCCAAATAATCTAGAACTACTCAGCTATATTGCAGCCCATCTCTCTGAGAGTATGGTAATTTCATAAGACAGCTATGAGGCAGCTGTCACAACGGCTGAGCCCCGCAATCTGTTATAATGGCTCCTACACTTATCTATTAGGAAAACGTTCTTATAATAACTTGAATAGGACGTTTCTAAGTATCTGTTTAGATTGCACATAGAGCAAGCGTTGGAATGAACTCTATTTTGTTCTGTGAAGTGTTTTTAAACTTGTGACAGCAGCGTTGACTTGACTTTGAAATGTTTCGCTCTAGGATAAATAATTTTGGACTGTGCCTTTAACTGGGTACGTTTTGATTAAAGTCAAAATAGAAAGACTACCTATGTATCTGTCCATTTAAATAAGTAGGTCATACTTTGATATGTTTCACATTGAATCTGAACAAAGTCACTCAGTAACAGAAGAATGAATTGCTCCACTAGAGGTTTAACAAATTATCCTTGGGTTTAACAAACCTACCCCTCAGGCTAGTAGTTTCGCTACCAGATAACTAACTCTGTTTTATTTCCCAGTTTTATTGCGAGGTACTTAGGTACACATGAAATAACAAACCTACACCAGTTATCCATTAGGGAAATAAGTCATGTTGGTTTGTCGAAATACTACCAAATGTTGAGTCAATAAAGTCTGATTGTATATTTGTTAAATAGATACGATGCGATGATACAGAATAAGCTACGTAGGTACAGATTATAGTTTAAAAATAACAAGAGGTATATTCATGTTCCTTAGAGAGGTTTGTTTATATTTGTTTATAACCAAATGACGGGATAAGAGCAAGGGAATGATGAGGTTTGTTTATATTCGATTAAATGAAGGTCAGTGAATATAGGCCTTCGTAGGTATATCAACTTTCCATCAATAAACTAAGTTCATTATTTCATTCCAACAACATATATGGAATTATGAGGCAGCTGTTAATATTTCTAATTTGAGACAATGCTATCGATTCGTGGAGAGCACTCCATCCGAGTCATGACTTAACTAAAACTTAACCAAACTTATTGTCTTCCCTTTTTGTTCTCTCAGGATAGATAATATCAGGTGACCATTTCAGTCAAGATTAAGTGATGTTGTGCGCATGCGAATCGATACCATTGATAGAGCTATTTTTAATTAGTTTAAAAGTATTATTTGGAATTGACTTGAAAATTAAACAAATCAAGATATCCTTGTGAATGCGCCAAAGACAAAGTTGTTTAGTGATCGATCTGAGTTAAAGGCAGTGACACACACATCCATTCTGCCGAACTCGCTCCAGGTGCCGGCAACTTCTCAATTTATCAGCTGGCACTCTGATTTACGACCACGCGAACAACTTGCTCGTATCATCTACCTGTGTAATACAGGGTGTTACGTAGGGAGGGAGATATATTTTTTTAAACTGAGCTCTTCATGGCTGAACAACTTTTATCTAAGTATACCTACCTTTACAGACTTTTTGTGAAAAATGTCTGTAGTTCCTTCTCTCTCATTTGACTTTCTTACCTTACCCACTCGACATGGGCGCCGCCTTAATATTTGCCTAATATTCGAGGGCGACGCGACCTACTATTAGAATAGTTTAGACTGAGATTACTTTTATGTTATCGCCCTCCACGTAGTAAGCAAGTATATTAAAGGCTTTAATACCAAATACGCACCCACTGCCGTTTCCACTGTCACTCGTAACTTTAGATTACGATAAATTGTCTGTTTTCTGTTTTCTCTGAGAACTTTTTGAATTTATCTGTCTTGAGATTTTTTTAAATTACATAATTTCTATTCTTTCCGAGTACTTTGTGACCTTATCCGTTTTAAGAAATTTTCCGTTTAAAATGACATAACCCCTGGGTACCTACACTTCATTATCTACGCTTAAGCTTATATAACTTGTACAAACAATACATTAACTTACCGACGAAATATTAGATTTCTCATGTTGTACAATCGCTAGTAAAAACTTTCAAAAACCACTTGTATGCAGATACCTAGCTATTATGTGATTCAGGTCAATAGCGTGGTAATATGAATAATGAAGAATAAATTAAAACGTTACGTGATCGAAATAGTTTAATCTACTTCCGAGCAAGTTCAACTTTCTTTATAATCTGTGCTCTACGAGTATAATGATCATTGAATTTTCTAGGGACTTTTTATGAGTCATCCAAATGTGAAATATTTGAATTTTAGCTGTTTTTAATCCGTAAAAAAATAATTTGTAATTAGATAACGTTGTTGTTGGTTGCAATTTTTTTATTTAGTGTGAAGAATAACTGCCACCAAAGCAAGAGGTCTAGAAGTTAAAGCCATACTTGGGCTTCTTGTCTAGAACACGTGGGTTCATTTATTGTTAGTGATAATAATTTGAATAGGACCTTGCTTTTAATAACTTTCAGACTACAGTAATTTACTTTTACAACTAATTTTAATTTCCATGCAAACTCGAAATTCAATTGAGGTTCTTTATTTTATTTGAAATTATTTTTGGAGTGTAAGCCAGTTGGCGGCTTTTTACACGTATTTCATACATAATATTTGTCAGTCATCTTGAATTTGAATATTTTGCACCTCAAAACGTCTGGGCGCAGCTGGGGTCTGTGTCCAGTAATTTATTCATCCCGACCCCAGTGCCCTTGCAAGGACACTTACCTTAACATGGTATTTATCCGCTATTTACCTCTATTTACCCCTATTTATGCCAACTTACCCGCCTTTTTATATTCAGGTATTCACTAAATTGAATTTATGAGTTTGTTGCCTACGTTCCTCTGGCACACTTTTGTAAACCTGGAACTAAAATATTATAAAGAGAACTTCAGATGGGCAAGTCGATTAGTTTGTCACCTTTTTAATTTACTTTACGCTTTATTTCTTTACATTTCACAACCAGAAGATACGAGTGTGGCGGTTCACAATCTTTCGACAGATTGCAAAGATGGATTATGATCAAACGGTATTTGCAATATTACGGTGACAATGCACTATATTCATTAATTTATCTAAACTTATAAAATCGTTTGTCCTTACTGACTGACTGACTGACTGACTGACTGATTCATCAACGCAGAGCCTAAACTACTAAAGCTAGAATAATTAAACTTAGAGAGCAAGTTCCTCTTATAACGTAACCTCCCACTAAGAAAGGATTTCCGGATTTTCCCTCCCTAAACGGGTAAAAAGGGGGGTTGAAGTTTGTATGAAAGTTCGTCAATTTTGAAGGTAGGATCTTCAAATTTTGTATTTAGGCTAATGATTAAAAAATAATTTATACGTGTTTCAGCATTTTTGCATTTTTAACCCCTAAAAGGGTTAAATAGGGGATGGAAGTTTGTATGGAAAATCCGTCAATTTTGATGGCAGGATCTTCCAATTTTGTTTTTGGGCTAAAGATTTAAAAATAATGAACACGTGTTTCAGCGTTTTTGCATTTTCCACCCCTAAGGGGGTTAAATAGGGGATGGAAGTTTGTATTGAAATTCCGTCAATTTTAAAGTAGGAACAGCGCGGGGAACTCAATCCCACGGGAAAACTCTTAGCTGCGGGTGAAACCCGCGGGGCGGGAAAGCTAGTCATTACATAAAAGTAACTCCCGGTGTTACCAAAAGCCTACTACTAATTAGTGAAATAAATTGTGACATTGACATAGTAGTTAGTTCAGCTTGAAGTGTAGAGGAAGTAAACTAGCTTAATTAAATACAAATTTGGTGCTAGTTAACCTAGATATACACTCGTAAATTTTATACTACTACAATAGAATATCAATATTTATTTTATTATTTTACTGATTGGAAGGCTCAGTTCCATAATTACTTAATAATCGGTATATAGGTATGTACGGAAAACAGGTTGAAACTTGCCACGCATTAAAAATTAGGTTTTGATACCTAATCTAGGACCATATTTTGTGATTTTTTTAATCCCGATTCATCCGTGTGGAAACATTCAAACTTTCGTTTATAATATTAGTGGGATGAGATAAGCAGGATAATAAATTAACATGATGACATAATCAATAAAAAAAAGAAAAAGACATCTTTCTATTATAGATTATCATGACGAAAAGTCGCGAAAAAATTGAATAACATGAAAAAGAAGCTAAAAATAATGAGTCCCTTTTTCGGCGACTTTTTTGCAAGATTTTCCTTTATCCCCCATTTCCGGTTCGCCACAACATCCGGTACACTCGATATCCTATTGCAATTTTCGAAACACAATATTCTCTTTTCAGGAAATTGTATTATATTTGACATTGTTAATGAAATTGAAATACAGACATGGAAATAATCTGTTTTATTATTATTTTTTTTTGTGCTTGCATTTAAGAATCTGTTGTTAATAATTTTTCATAATTGAGTTTCAACTACTTATAGGTATTTTGAAATCTCCTTTTAATTTTCTTTATTTTGATACCCCACTCGATAGGATCGATCAGTTAAAAATATATATTTGGAAGCTTATAATTTGGCGCCAAAAATCTGCCATATTGATAAAAAAAAAATAGGCTATTTAAGGAAACTCTGGTGTTTACATAATATTTTTTTTATTTTGAGAATTTTAGCTTTTATGCACGAGCAAGAAGCCTACGAGATTCTAACAATGCACACATGGGGGGAGGGCAGTTAAGCATATTTTGAATCATAGAAGGAGCTAACTATATTTGAAGAGTAGGCAGGTACCTACCTACCTTTATATTCATGCATTAATCACGAACATCCATCTCTAGCTTAAGCTTCTCTCCACCTTCATTGCATAACTTGCCAACATTTGCCAGTTAAATATGAAAATGTTTGCGTCCAATGGAATGTAAACTGCTATATTTGCATAGTGTGAAACTTGCTCTCGGCTTTCCAAAGAATATTACTCTGAGTTAAAAGGACCATTGCGTTACATCAGAAATCTTGGATCAGATTACCAGAACCAGTTTATGGCCTACTTTGGATGAATGAAAGGCATATTTATGAGGAAAGTGCACCGCGGGATTTCCATGTTCTGACTCATAAAATATACAGGCTGATCCATTCGGGCCGATAAAAACATAAAATGTACCAGTTACTTCTTTCAGTAAAATCAAGTAAAAAGATACGAATGTTTTCGGAATTTTGAAATGCCTCTTTGTACGCGGGCGGATATGGCAGATATTATGGTTAATTATTATACCGTTGCGCTTACCATGAGGTATAGGCATGAGTTCGTGTAATCACTTATTTCTATTGCTTTTGAAATTAACAACTGAAACTTATGGAATTAAAATTGGACAGCATTTATATGATGTTCGTGTCGTTCGTGTCTCTAAAGATATGTATTTTAGTAAGATATAAATTCAGCAAATTCTAATTTTAGAATTGACTATTGCTACTTAAAATGAGACTTAGGGCCGTATTTATAATCAGCTCTCAAGAGTGACAGCGAATTTGAGTTCGTATCAGAAATGTCATTTCAGTACTAAACGACCTGTCAAATCAATTACTTAATATTGCTCTCAATCTTGAGATCGCTTTATAAATACGAGCCTTAAATTATGTAAATCTGATGGGTGATCTCACGTTTAAAGACGCTGTAGACGACATCATTTGATTAAACTGTTTAACTGAGACAGCACTAAAGTTCAATTTATCACGGCCTTATCTGGTCTTATTGTGCTGCACAGACGGAACGCTTTATCTTGTGTCTATATTTACTTTAATATCTTCAAACTGTGTCGACATGCTAAGTCAGAAGCTAGGAACAAAGGTAATCAAGTAGAAATATTTAGACTAAGGTTCTTTTAGAAACTTTTTTCGTAAACCTACAATTTAGTACAATTCGATGTTGATTGTAAAGCCTAGTACCGCATTTGTAATACTGCGTCAAAGGAATAAAGAAAATCCAAAAGTCAAAAGCAAAAGAGCTTTAAGCCTAATTAGTTCTTTAGCCTTTGAGGCTTGTACTATTTGCTAGCCAGTTTTTAGAAAGAAAAGTTCGTACTCTTTGTAAAATTCTAACTTTGACTCAAATAAGAAAAAACGCTCAAACATTTTCTGATGCCAATCTTTTTGCAGATTAATTTGGACCATTGCCTTAGAAGCCTTAGTATTTATCCCGAAAAGGTGCGTCTTTTGAAACACTAGTATCTAGTATTATGTAGTGTGAACGCGGAATATGATGAACTCTGCAAATGTCAAGTTGCACGTGCCAAGCGCTTTCCTCTCAGACAATAAAGTTTAGTGTGCTTATGACATTATAGTTTCAACCTGTATATTCTTAGATCAAATTGTATATTGTTTAAATGTTGTTTGCTCTTGCACGTGTGCGAACAATGGTTCAAACTTAGTTGTGTTGAGCATTTAATTATATTTGTAGTAAAATTATGGCCTACATTATATGTTTAATTATGTGTTGGCATTCACAAATATTTTGATTGTATTTAAAATTTAATTAATTTTATTATATTGTCTTTTGCATGCGAAATATTAGCGCAATTCGCTGGTTTGTATTTAAAATCAAGGAGACCAAAATGTACTGCGAATGTCAGCAAACACACGAAGAAACAACTCCTAGCAGCAAGCGCGCGCCACCTGTCATGGTGGTAAATAGTTTGTTTAGCTTTACTTAGATCACGGGGAATATTTTACTATTTCTGTAACACGTAGCTACAGAAATACGGCTACGATGTAGCTGCAGATCCTACTACGACGTAGCATTCGTAGTAAACTGCTACGCCGTAGCAGGACCTTCCATCTGGGTTGATGAGATTATTATATATAATATATATATACATCGTAGCCGTATTTCTGTAGCTACGTGCTAAAGAAATAGTAAAATATTCCCCGTGATTTAAGAAAAAGCTAAACAAACTATTTACCACCATGACAGGTGGCGCGCGATTTGCGCGTGTTTAAAAGCGAGTCGGTTAAAATTCTATGTTTTTAAAGCACGTGACTCTTTGCACGTGACTTAGAAGCTAGACAATAGAAACACGTGCCGAGCTATCTGTTAATCTCAAGTTGTCGACATACGTACAGTATAATCTTTAGTTACAGCGGTCTTTATCATCCCCATAACAACAACCTTGTTTGCAAAGTGTAATAAGTTAAAAGTAATTTTGAACCACCTCCATTGGGTTAAATACCGCGGGATAATGACTTATTTTTACGGGAACATTTAATAAAATAAAGGAAAAGCCAAAGATTACATAATAGGTAGTAGCATGTTTTGAAGTTCATGAAGTTAGGTCTAGTACGTGCTCTGGCATACATGTTTCGTGATTAATGATGGCACTATATGCATCCGCTGAGCTTCTTTTCATAGATTTATATTATGTCCCTGACCTACATCTTATAAATTATATAGCGTTTATCAATATGACGCAAAAAAGGTGATTTCGTTATTGCGTCCATATATTTTAGATTTTATGTGGATACCTAGATACATATTATCACACGGAACAATACCTCATTCCAACAGGAAAATGCATTTAGCCGCTGGTGAAACCGCGGGTAAGTTGGCATAAATAGGGGTAAATAGAGGTAAATAGCGGATAAATACCATGTTAAGGTAAGTGTCCCTTGCAAGGGCACTGGGGTCGGGATGAATAAATTACTGGACACAGACCCCAGCTGCGCCCAGACGTTTTGAGGTGCAAAATATTCAAATTCAAGATGACTGACAAATATTATGTATGAAATACGTGTAAAAAGCCGCCAACTGGCTTACACTCCAAAAATAATTTCAAATAAAATAAAGAACCTCAATTGAATTTCGAGTTTGCATGGAAATTAAAATTAGTTGTAAAAGTAAATTACTGTAGTCTGAAAGTTATTAAAAGCAAGGTCCTATTCAAATTATTATCACTAACAATAAATGAACCCACGTGTTCTAGACAAGAAGCCCAAGTATGGCTTTAACTTCTAGACCTCTTGCTTTGGTGGCAGTTATTCTTCACACTAAATAAAAAAATTGCAACCAACAACAACGTTATCTAATTACAAATTATTTTTTTACGGATTAAAAACAGCTAAAATTCAAATATTTCACATTTGGATGACTCATAAAAAGTCCCTAGAAAATTCAATGATCATTATACTCGTAGAGCACAGATTATAAAGAAGTTGAACTTGCTCGGAAGTAGATTAAACTATTTCCGATCACGTAACGTTTTAATTTATTCTTCATTATTCATATTACCACGCTATTGACCTGAATCACATAATAGCTAGGTATCTGCATACAAGTGGTTTTTGAAAGTTTTTACTAGCGATTGTACAACATGAGAAATCTAATATTTCGTCGGTAAGATTAATGTATTGTTTGTACAAGTTATATAAGCTTAAGCGTAGATAATGAAGTGTAGGTACCCAGGGGTTATGTCATTTTAAACGGAAAATTTCTTAAAACGGATAAGGTCACAAAGTACTCGGAAAGAATAGAAAATTATGTAATTTAAAAAAATCTCAAGACAGATAAATTCAAAAAGTTCTCAGAGAAAACAGAAAACAGACAATTTATCGTAATCTAAAGTTACGAGTGACAGTGGAAACGGCAGTGGGTGCGTATTTGGTATAAAAGCCTTTAATATACTTGCTTACTACGTGGAGGGCGATAACATAAAAGTAATCTCAGTCTAAACTATTCTAATAGTAGGTCGCGTCGCCCTCGAATATTAGGCAAATATTAAGGCGGCGCCCATGTCGAGTGGGTAAGGTAAGAAAGTCAAATGAGAGAGAAGGAACTACAGACATTTTTCCACAAAAGTCTGTAAAGGTAGGTATACTTAGATAAAAGTTGTTCAGCCATGAAGAGCTCAGTTTAAAAAAATATATCTCCCTCCCTACGTAACACCCTGTATTACACAGGTAGATGATACGAGCAAGTTGTTCGCGTGGTCGTAAATCAGAGTGCCAGCTGATAAATTGAGAAGTTGCCGGCACCTGGAGCGAGTTCGGCAGAATGGATGTGTGTGTCACTGCCTTTAACTCAGATCGATCACTAAACAACTTTGTCTTTGGCGCATTCACAAGGATATCTTGATTTGTTTAATTTTCAAGTCAATTCCAAATAATACTTTTAAACTAATTAAAAATAGCTCTATCAATGGTATCGATTCGCATGCGCACAACATCACTTAATCTTGACTGAAATGGTCACCTGATATTATCTATCCTGAGAGAACAAAAAGGGAAGACAATAAGTTTGGTTAAGTTTTAGTTAAGTCATGACTCGGATGGAGTGCTCTCCACGAATCGATAGCATTGTCTCAAATTAGAAATATTAACAGCTGCCTCATAATTCCATATATGTTGTTGGAATGAAATAATGAACTTAGTTTATTGATGGAAAGTTGATATACCTACGAAGGCCTATATTCACTGACCTTCATTTAATCGAATATAAACAAACCTCATCATTCCCTTGCTCTTATCCCGTCATTTGGTTATAAACAAATATAAACAAACCTCTCTAAGGAACATGAATATACCTCTTGTTATTTTTAAACTATAATCTGTACCTACGTAGCTTTATTCTGTATCATCGCATCGTATCTATTTAACAAATATACAATCAGACTTTATTGACTCAACATTTGGTAGTATTTCGACAAACCAACATGACTTATTTCCCTAATGGATAACTGGTGTAGGTTTGTTATTTCATGTGTACCTAAGTACCTCGCAATAAAACTGGGAAATAAAACAGAGTTAGTTATCTGGTAGCGAAACTACTAGCCTGAGGGGTAGGTTTGTTTATATTTGTTTATAACCAAATGACGGGATAAGAGCAAGGGAATGATGAGGTTTGTTTATATTCGATTAAATGAAGGTCAGTGAATATAGGCCTTCGTAGGTATATCAACTTTCCATCAATAAACTAAGTTCATTATTTCATTCCAACAACATATATGGAATTATGAGGCAGCTGTTAATATTTCTAATTTGAGACAATGCTATCGATTCGTGGAGAGCACTCCATCCGAGTCATGACTTAACTAAAACTTAACCAAACTTATTGTCTTCCCTTTTTGTTCTCTCAGGATAGATAATATCAGGTGACCATTTCAGTCAAGATTAAGTGATGTTGTGCGCATGCGAATCGATACCATTGATAGAGCTATTTTTAATTAGTTTAAAAGTATTATTTGGAATTGACTTGAAATTAAACAAATCAAGATATCCTTGTGAATGCGCCAAAGACAAAGTTGTTTAGTGATCGATCTGAGTTAAAGGCAGTGACACACACATCCATTCTGCCGAACTCGCTCCAGGTGCCGGCAACTTCTCAATTTATCAGCTGGCACTCTGATTTACGACCACGCGAACAACTTGCTCGTATCATCTACCTGTGTAATACAGGGTGTTACGTAGGGAGGGAGATATATTTTTTTAAACTGAGCTCTTCATGGCTGAACAACTTTTATCTAAGTATACCTACCTTTACAGACTTTTTGTGAAAAATGTCTGTAGTTCCTTCTCTCTCATTTGACTTTCTTACCTTACCCACTCGACATGGGCGCCGCCTTAATATTTGCCTAATATTCGAGGGCGACGCGACCTACTATTAGAATAGTTTAGACTGAGATTACTTTTATGTTATCGCCCTCCACGTAGTAAGCAAGTATATTAAAGGCTTTAATACCAAATACGCACCCACTGCCGTTTCCACTGTCACTCGTAACTTTAGATTACGATAAATTGTCTGTTTTCTGTTTTCTCTGAGAACTTTTTGAATTTATCTGTCTTGAGATTTTTTAAATTACATAATTTCTATTCTTTCCGAGTACTTTGTGACCTTATCCGTTTTAAGAAATTTTCCGTTTAAAATGACATAACCCCTGGGTACCTACACTTCATTATCTACGCTTAAGCTTATATAACTTGTACAAACAATACATTAACTTACCGACGACGAAATATTAGATTTCTCATGTTGTACAATCGCTAGTAAAAACTTTCAAAAACCACTTGTATGCAGATACCTAGCTATTATGTGATTCAGGTCAATAGCGTGGTAATATGAATAATGAAGAATAAATTAAAACGTTACGTGATCGAAATAGTTTAATCTACTTCCGAGCAAGTTCAACTTTCTTTATAATCTGTGCTCTACGAGTATAATGATCATTGAATTTTCTAGGACTTTTTATGAGTCATCCAAATGTGAAATATTTGAATTTTAGCTGTTTTTAATCCGTAAAAAAATAATTTGTAATTAGATAACGTTGTTGTTGGTTGCAATTTTTTTATTTAGTGTGAAGAATAACTGCCACCAAAGCAAGAGGTCTAGAAGTTAAAGCCATACTTGGGCTTCTTGTCTAGAACACGTGGGTTCATTTATTGTTAGTGATAATAATTTGAATAGGACACCTTGCTTTTAATAACTTTCAGACTACAGTAATTTACTTTTACAACTAATTTTAATTTCCATGCAAACTCGAAATTCAATTGAGGTTCTTTATTTTATTTGAAATTATTTTGGAGTGTAAAGCCAGTTGGCGGCTTTTTACACGTATTTCATACATAATATTTGTCAGTCATCTTGAATTTGAATATTTTGCACCTCAAAACGTCTGGGCGCAGCTGGGGTCTGTGTCCAGTAATTTATTCATCCCGACCCCAGTGCCCTTGCAAGGACACTTACCTTAACATGGTATTTT